>JBCFXI010001573.1:0-47901 GCA_038496175.1 Ampulex compressa | reverse complement strand
AATGTCTTATCGAATAAAAATGTAATTCTTCCTTACTTTGCTTTACATCCATCGTAAAATCATTCCGCGTCTCATTCCTGCCTTACGTTCCGCGATAAATTCCGCAGTTAACTGGTTGATTGCTGATTTAAAGTTTAATATTTTTATTCGATATAAAGTATATATGTATATATGTATGTACAGTTTAAAGTGGTGGAAAGTGATTTATTCGTAAGTGGCGTATTTAACGGGTACGCTATTCGCCATAGTTTCCGTGATTATTCATTCTTAAGTCCTAATACGGTATCCAAGAATATCCAGTAATGGGGTCCAAATCAATAAAATTCTATTATTCGGTTAATTATTCGTAAAGCCAATCACTCTTCCCATCGTCCTCTCAGCACCACCGCCATCCTAGACGATTCTCAGCTGAGATTCTCACGCTGGCTGGTCAGACTTACGGCATTGACTTTGTCCTTGTGATTGGCCCCGACCTGAATGGGCACAGCCCTGTCGTTCCTCCGGTCCCCGGGGCAACAAAGCCACGACCTCGATCTGGTGAGCCCTTTGGGCTCTTCCTCCTCGTCCTCGACATCCTCCTCCTCCGTCGTGGCGCAGTGCACGTATATGAGCTCGTCCCTACGAGGCGCCTCGAGTATTTCCTTGGCAGGGGCGGACACGTGATCCGCCAACGTCTGACCCGCGCGTCTCAATCCCTGTTGCGCGTGCTGCTGCTGCAGCTGCATCTGACGACGATGCAGGCAGTCCGTGTAGTAGCCCGACTCCGCCGAGCCATTGCCCAGGGTCACCGCGAAGCCCGCCACTTTGTCTTTCCGGTGTTCGTTCGCGATACGTTAGTGCAGCATTTTCCCTTTCCCCCTTTATCCTAATTTCTTTTTTTTTTGCCCCTCTCTCGTTGTCCTCTCGGCCCGCCGTGGCCCCTCCTCAGCCCTCCTCGAAAGGCATCGGGGAATAACACCGTCGACACCGTCGGGTGATGTCCCTAAAGCGACGAGACGACGAGGGTTTCTTAATTGTCGTTTCCGAAGCAACGTGACGTGAAACCCGAACCTGAACCTCGAGGCTGTTTCCTTATTATTATTCCTTGTAAACGGACAACTCGTGGAAGTTTCTTTATTATTATTCTTTGTAAACCAACGTGGTGGAGGGTTTCCTATTCTTGCTTCTAAACCTACCAGCTCGCGAGGGTTTTCTTGCTCTTGTTCCTAAACCGACAGCCCCCTGGAGGTCTCTTTATTTACTTATACCTGCGACACGAATAATCTTTGAGCAGCGGAAGAGTATTCTGCGTGGAAATTATTTGTGTCTCTTGTAAGAGATTTGGTGAGATCGGAGCGTTGATCCAATCACTAAGGGTACCTGGCGAGTATTGTAAAATCAACGTTTTTCGCGGACTGGCAGAAAGGTGCGTGGATCAGTGGGTCGGAACGAATGAAGAGTTTGGGGGAAATCTTCTGGTGTAACATTCTATGCTGCTCCTATGAATTCCTAGGCTCCGCGAAAACAGTGGTGGACGAACTCGGTTCTGTTTATTATTCCAAGTGGGAATTCGCGATATGCGGAAAATATTGAAGTACATAAGAGCAAAGACGCGGAGGCTGAGCGTATAATAACCTCATATTTTCTGGATGAAGTTTGCGCGTTTTCGACATATTTAACGAGGTTGCCGTTCCGCCCGCTCGTTAGCTCATCATTAGTGACGTGGTCAAGGGTACTCCTCCGCATTCCCTTCATGATCCTGTAACGCTTTTATGCTGCATTCGTTGACTGCACAACGATATCCCAGCCAGGAACCTGGCGCCGTTACTGATTTATTTGCCGACAAAGGAGCCACATTATAATTACACGTTTGGATTCCATGAAGAAATCCCACGGGGAACGGATGTATTTAGTAAATAATTGGAGGGCCCTCTTCCGAAATGGAGAAACGTCGAACTTTTGGCGAATCGTGTCGTCGTTGCGGAAATTAAAACGCGAACTGAATTTTCGCGCGCGAGCAATGTACGTTACAACCTCCAATGGAGGAATGGAAAATGTTCTTTAAAATTAAAACGAGTATTTTGGATATTATTACATACACGTAACTTTGAGGACTTCGCTAGCACGATCAAAAAACTAATCGGCAAATTTTTAATCATCTTTCATTCAAACCTTAAACTCAGATTTTTAATTTACTATTTTACCAAAAGTAGAATTAAAATACGATCACATTAGAAAATGTATACAAAATTTGGTCGATACAGAGTTAACGATGACTCTATTTTCCCAAACCGTTATAAAGTGGAGGTATTTCCCGAGCCCACGCTTTTACAGAAGTTATCAGCTCGTGGTTTAGGTTGGCGGGGCAATATTTTGCCCCGATGTCGCGCGGCCAAGCGGATAATTCGCCTACCACAATGCGCCCATCGCCTAATTTCCGTCGATCCCCGCGCGCCGTTTTCACGATCGACCATTGGTTTCTTCGGCCAATAACGACCGCAAGTACGACGTCGATGTAAATCATTCACGCGTGCAACTGTATTTGCATCTCGTACCCGCTCCATTAAACGTCCGCGGCATTAATCCGACCGGAGGCGTTTCAATTCAACGGGAGGAAGGATGACGAAACAAACAGAGCGGATTAAGCGAGGTAAGAATGGAGACCCACTTAATTTCCACGAGGAGCCAAGTGTCACGAGCAAGAGATTCGTTAAGCGGCTGCACTGAATCTAGAGACGTCGACGCTCTATTACGCGCTCCCGAGATTTACCATTGTGAGGGCGCGATATAGCTAGTCATTTTTTTGCAGAGCGCCGGACAGAGAAACGTCGCGAATTTCAAGCAGATTTTTTGAAATCGACGCTATAATCCGCATTCTGCACGCTCGTCGAGGAAAATCCGGCCATTAAAGCGGGCGAAATCGCTGTTTATTATGGCGATAACTAAACAGTCGTTGCAATTGAAACGGCGATATTCGCTCGGCCGTATTTCCCCGGATGACATAAAAGATAACCGAACACGTTGCCGGACCGCCGTGATAAAACTCCTTAACGATTATTATCCGCGGTGCATTACACGCGTGTAATACGCGAATTATCCGAATAAACAGGGAGCCGATGTTCTTTACAAGTGCGGCCCTTCTGGGCGGAAAGAAAATTCCACGGTGAAAACCGCCCGCGGTATGTCCGCTTAACGTATAGCCCGGGATCTAATGGGGATCTAAATGGTCGACAAATTGTTATCCTTTATGGCAACTCGTCCCATTAACACCCACAGAGAATCGCGGTTTGTCGGCCGTAATTGAGTTTGCATCGGCTGCCGCTGGTTCCCGTAAAATCTTCGATCTAGAAAACCAGTTAACCGGTCTGCGGCCGACCAAAGACTCCGACCAGTAAAACACGAATATCCTCCAAGACGCATTGGCCGATTGGTCGGATTACTCGAGTCTAACGACGCTGATTGGACGGCTAGGTACGGTCCCCTCTTTGCATATCCCTGTAACGAGATATCGAAAAGGCGCGCCGGATAGTTACACGCTACAATTAATTTAATTCCATTTAATAATCTCGCAGGTGTCGAGCAACGGCGTTTAGGCGTTGATAAATTAAGAGCGAAAGACAACGTGTCTGGATTTTTTTTAATTTCGCACGACCATCGTGAAATAATAACGGCGATTATTTTCAAGGAGAACATTCGGCTCGCGATCGTTGGTGAATGGTGAAAACCGACTGTACATGTACACGTCGATGAAAGTTCAGGGTTATAAGGTGCAGCGGTGTGACGTGGTTTCGGTGAGCCGGGAGGCGCTCTAATTAAACGAGTTAATTACTCAGTGCATCATAGACGTACAGTATGTCGGGCAATCCGCGCTGCATGCGAATTCAGGAATGCTGGGGTTGGACTTCAATCCTTATTCCACGTCGTGTATAACTTCGATATTTTCCTATTAAAATAAATACCGCACCTTTTTGTTCCACTTTCTTTTTTTCATTACTTCTAAGCAATGAAAGAGTCCACGCAGCGCGATGAATTTCTTTGAAAGACGAATAGTTAACGAATACATCCACGAATAGACGCACAGTAATCGATGATCGTAATAAAAAGAGCTAGACTATCTTTACTCCTCGACTCCAAGCGTTTTTGACGATAACGCGTTGAAGGTTTCCCTGCACGTGCGACCAGCAATAACTCTTTATCACGGCCATATGTTCGATTAATAATTGATCGAGTATCCGGAGAATTGTCGATTCTGGGATTCGATGGAACTTTGCGACGCACCCGTAAAGCGTCGTACGTCGGCTGTCAATGGCACGTAGTCGCGCATGGAATGAAGGTGTGCGTAAAACGCACGTAATTGCCGTATGATTCACGCAGGCGGGTGTACGCCGGTTTATGGTGCCCGTGGATCTGGTTGGATTGAAGTACTTGGGCGGATATTATATGAGTAATTAGTACGTGCGTCCACGCGGCTGTACGCTTGGCACACGTGCAAGATTTGCCGTAGATATCGCGCGAAACTTAATTTATACACGTGCCCCGTTGCACGGCGATTTACGAGCTAAACTCACGGTAATTGAATATCGACGAGGATCGAGTACACGCGTCTTCTGCGCTGATCCCCACTCAAGGAACGTCCTTGAAAATTGCACATTAATTGACCCTAATCGCTAAACTATAATCTTCGCGAAATTCAATTTACGATGCTATCATAAATAGAATCGATGTTATCATTCGCTTGCTCAACACTGAGAAGCAAAAGGAGCAAAGAATTAACTAATTCAGACGTAATAACCGCTCCTCGATACCTTCTAATAACAGCTTGAAAACACAAATCGATTCGATACCAGAATTACATGTCGTATATATTTCCATAAAAGTCAGTGTATCGGAAAAATTGTTCATCAAGCTGTTCGTTCGTTTCGAATTACCGCGAAGGATGAGCCAAAGGCTGGCGCTCATTTGTAACGAGGGAAACATTTCTGGGGAGTTTCTGTAAGCAGAATTCCTCGCTGATAATAAAAGTAAGCCTCGGTTTTGGGGCGAGGCTCGATTTAACGAGTTACGGGAGTTGCTTTTCGGACGCCGGCGTAGCTAGTAGTCGAGCCGTTGCTCTAGCCAGACAGTGGGACAGACGAATTGGCGCCGTGAGCCAGATACGACGCGCTGAGCAGCGCGGAGCTTTAATGGAAATTGAATAAATGGCATTGTTTTCCCGAGCACGTTGGGCATCGAGGCCAACTTTCTGGCAGGGAGCCAAGAAATTTCACGCGGTCGGTGTCAAAGAGAGAGAAAGAGAGAGAAAGATGCGGTAGAGGGTCGGCGGTACGTGCTGGGTACATTATACGATGGGGATGATTTTTGATATAGGTGCGTGTACCCAATATTCGATTAACCTGGAAACACGTTTCTGTATGGACGCTTAGCCTCTCCTGCAAAATTTATTAAGCTTTTACGTGCTACGACAATAAAAGCTGTAATTTTCATTTGAGCGTAACGAAACGATCGCTTCTCGTGGGTAGACCGTTTTAAATAGAGATGTATCATCGCGAGCGATCATTATTCAAAATAAGTGGGTCAACGAAATTGATGTAATGTACTAGGAATTGAGATCAATACGATGCTACCACTGGTAAGGATTGTAAGGAAAACGATTAATCAATGTAAATTGCCGTAGGTTAAGGTAAGCCGGTGATCGGCGAATAATAATCCGGTTTGAGTAGCTAATATATTGTTAATGACTGTCTCGTACCGCCTAATAGAGGCGACAAGCTATACGCATAAAGGCTCAAGAAAGCCGAGTATAGAATAGACTGACGACATCTAATTTCCCGCAATTAAAATTCTATTCCCGATTGGTTACTATCTCAAGTCCAAAAAGGCTGAAGCGCAAATACGGTATTAAAAGAACCTATACTGTTTAAACAATACGATTTTTCGTCGAAACAATAGACTTACATATCCAACCGCATTAAGAAAAATAACAATCGAGCCTTAACGAAGAATACGAGCACCTCGCTGCTGATGCGATCATTTTGACTATTAACCAAAATAACTACTTAGCCTTTGACGCGTAACATTCGAAGTCTCTCAACGTCCAAGCGATCCGGTTGCTTCAAGTCGAAGCGCAGTATCTAGAAATTCAGCTTAGATCTCAAGGAATAGGAATTACACCTTCGATCAGGGTGAGCCTGAAACCTCGCAAGATCAATGGTGCCCCATCCCCAAACGATAGCCTCTCTACGCAGAAAGTCCCGAGGCGCAGTCGACTTTACTCGACGCCAGTATCGTTAAAAGGCAACCGCGAGAATTCCATTCCTGTTACGCGATATCGACGGAAGAATTTCCCCGCAGAAACGAGTATCGTCGGAGGGCGATCGAGAAAGGAGAGGAGTGCACGAAACTCGGAGTACAGGTAGGAAACGCAACGTCAGTGTGCCGCAGTAGAATTCACGTTGGCACCGTAATTGCTTCTGCATCGATTGTCCTAATGAGGTCGACCGTTTCCATCGCGGACGTCCGCGGTACTTTCGCGATTTCCACGATGATCCCGCGAGCTTTTCCAGCATTAACCACCCCCTGGATCGATCCCAGTGCCGAGGATGATACCATCGGGACATCCAAAAGACACCGTGGGTCAACGTCCGTCCGAAAATCCCCCCCCTCCCCGACACTAAGTGTACTCCTGTGCCATCCGGCGTGGCCTTGTTTTACCGTCAAAGGGGTCGATAGGACACGAGTCGCACTCCGCGAACCTCCGCAGCGGTGCTCGCCGAGGATGCTCGTTTACGCGACGGGCGATGCCATCGTCGCTGGGAGCAATGAGGGGCAAGAAACGTGGTGTAATCGAGGAGCAGGGCTCTCCTCGGCCGTGAGCGCACTAGCCGACGCGCGGCCGTCGGGGCGTTTGGTGAAAGACTGAGCTACCGATTCTCCCACACCCCGAAGGTGTTTGACGAAGCGCCGAGACGAAGGCGGCCGAGTGCCGCCGAGCGGCGTCGATCGCAGCGCGCTGCGCCAAAAATTTTGCTTTTGTTGGGACGTGCCGGTGATAACGCGGCTGGCTTTGCACCTGATAAAGCCGATACGATCGCGATACACGCTGGAATTGACGCGTTCCCTACTACCGCTCGTGTATGTGCGATAGAGCACGGCGCGTTTCGAGAGCGTACGGGTCGCGTGTATGTGACACGTCGCTGACTACCGCTCCTATGGCGATGTTAATCCTTTTGTATTATGGCGTTAAACGCGCAGCCGACTTTTAAAATCCGATCGTGATATTTAGCGGTCAGAGAGTTTTTGAATGTATGCGTATGCAAGCTACGTATGCGATATATATATGATGTAAAAATTATCGCGCTGAAGGGATGGTCCGTGGAAGTAGTATCTCGAATTCGAGCATAGTTGCGAACGTGTTAAGCACCGTCGGTCCGTTGATTACGCGACAAATCTTCCCCGCTTCGCTACTCTGTCGCTTGAACCGTAGTAATTATTCTTGCAAGTACACCTTCTGAGCGTAAAACAGTTTGTTATAGTGTGTACGGTTGTTACGCCATAAAATCAGATCTTACTCGAATATCTAAACACCAGCAGCGTATGAATATCTTATTTATCCAACATTTTCATAGGATAATTCTTCGCTATATTATATCCAGTTGGATCGAGTAATTTCAAGCAACGTCTACTATTCCTCAAGAAAATCCAAGAATAAATAAATAGGAGTGGCCGATGAAATGAATTTCATAAAATACAATCTGAAAAGTTAAGGGGTATCTTACGGTTAAAGGGGTTCGTAATGGGAGAATGGAAAATTAGCGGGAATAATGCGAAAGCTCCCTGACAAAACGCCACGGTTGTATTGGTGCAATTACGAAGACAGGGGCGACCGAGTGCGGCTTCTTCATTATCCCCGCTAATTTCTCAATTAAGGTGACGTCGACTACACCCGCGTAGAAAAAGAGATGCGGAAAGAAATGGAAAACCCACCCTAGGTCCGTCGGGTAGTTTCTCGCCGGCGTAAAAAGCGTACCGGGTACTGTAAATCTAAATACTTGCTTTGGAGAAAGCGCCCAGAGAGGTGCTGCTTTATACCCCGGGTCGTACGCAGTATAATTTTCTAGGAATATACGGGGGCTTTTCCACGCGGTGCAAGTTGGAGTAGAATTTATTCTCTGGCTCTTGGCGTTTTCATTTTACCCTGCGTGTTATCAAATTATCAAGTAATATGTTTCACCCGAATATCGACCAATTTACGCGGATATTGAATATGTCCACTCGTAGATGTTTATTTTCTCAAAATCATACTACTGAATATGCCATAGTGATGATTCTATTGGATAGAGAAAGATTTGGTAATGAATTTAATTACGTCGATGTGTGTCTACGTGTATAAACCTGCTACGGGCGTATGTATATATACACACGTACATACATATACATATATATGAAGTACACGCGTAGGATGCTTAAGCTTTATTGCGGCACTGCCCTGATCGAAGAATTCGTCTCGACGTACGTAGACACGGGCGGGGATGAAATTCTCGAGATAGAGGACAGGACGGAAGTAAATATCCTTGGGAAAAGATGGAGAGGACACGATGGAAAATAACGATCGCCGCTTTAGAAAAATACCGGCGGAAAGCTCTGGCCTCTCTTTCCCCCCGCCCCCGTCCGACCGTCCAGGAACTCCGGAGCCGGCTCAAGTTTACGCTTGCACGTTAACCAAACCAAAGTTCTTCCTCCCATTGTTCCACCCAAAACTTATTAGCCCACATCATCCCGAGGACTAAAGATTCAAGTAGTAATTAACAACAAATTACGCTGAAATGGGCACTTAGGTTTAAGCGCTGCCCGAGAACAGATGGAAATAACCGGCGCTTCGGTATCGAAGAAAGAAACCTGGAAAATGGGGCCTCGCGAAATTTCCATCGAGTCCAAATTACGATCCACTCGCGCCAGGAGTAATTCACCGCCGCCATTATCCGCCCATAAAATATATATCTTCATAATTCCTGAAATCCGAATGTTCGGCGCCCCCGTTGTTACGTCACTCCAACCGAGTTTCGGGAGCAGAGCCATCGGACCTCCGTGATATTTTCACGTCGCGCTTCGATCTCGTATGCGCCACGTGTCGGCCAATCCCTGCATTTTTAATTCTCTCATTAGCGAAATGTTCGCCGAAGCATTCGGATTAATTTCCATTCCGGCCGGTCGCCCCGACGAATTCCGCACTTTCCACGTGTGCCTCGCGCATCGCCGCGATCCAGCCGTAGGTTTCTGCGGGGCAACGAAGAGGATTAACGGTAATGTTATGTTTATCCAACCCGCCGACTCGGCCCACTATTCCATTTCTATGGAAATCCTCGCTTCTCGCCGCCGAACTGCCGCGGGATCATTCTCGCCGACGAGCGCCGCCCGGAAAACTCCCTGGAATTTACGTTTCCGCGTTTCCGCCCGGATGGAAACATCGGGTAGCGGTGGATAAACAACGGGCTATCGGACAAAACGGGGAGAGGCACGCGCAATCATGCAAATTCCCCGGGCGCGGATCGCGCCGGAAAGGATGGAGCGTATTTCCAGCGTTCGGCCGTTCGAATTTCTCCTTTGCCAGGACAAATTGCAATTTACGAGGCAAAGGCGAAGCGGGACGTTGCGAAGGGCCGACTTCGGCCCCGCCCGGGTCATCGGCGCGCGACACTCTCGCGAGGAAGCTTTGTGTATCTCAAATCCGCGCCGTGACTTGTTGTGCGATAATATATAAGAGGGGGGGGGGGAGCTTGAATAAAACATCGAGTATACTTCGAGAGGAGGGAAAGTGTTCTCCTCTGAACTAGATGTTAATTCATGCCGGTGGCTGGTAGTCCTGTTTTAACGAGCCCTGGAGGTAAGAAATTTCAGAGGAAGCTTAGAAGCTGAAGAGCTCGACTTCCTTCGGACGAATTCCTTCCCGAGTCTGCCTTTCCATCCCGGTAGAGTGTCGGAGAAAAAGGCGTACGGTCTCCTGTGTTTTCGGTGTGTTTGGTTTTATTCCATCCGCGAGGAAGGCTTAAGGTCCCTTTTCTTGTATCCTAAGTACGTACGCGCTTACCCTCGGGTCCCTTCGGTTCACCTTCGAGCAGCTGACTAAACGTTTGCCCTTGCTCTCCCGCTTTTTCGGTCCGGTAATGTACTACGTAATAACCGTTATTTATAGGCAGTAAACGCCGTATGCCATCCACCGTTTCTTCCTTCTTTCTGCCCGTTCCTCGCTTCCTTACGGCGATCGCGGGCGTAAAACACCTTTACCCGATACCTGCTCTCCAGACTGGAATTCGAGCGGGTCTTTCGCTTTCCTTTACCTCCTTTTTCGTGATCTTTTCCCTCGACTCTGTCGCCAATGATCGTTGCGGAGCGTAAGAAGTTTCTTCGATGCTCGAAGGGAAATCGTCGAATGCCATATCGCACGATCTCATTCAAAGTCTAATGATGTTTCCAAGTTGATAATGATATTCCAATTAAGGAACACGCCGCTGGATCTAGTTTATGTACACCGATTGCTTGCTTGGTGGATTTTTATATGGGGTAAGTTAATATACATTGATATCGTTTTTCATTGAGGAAGATTAAAGTCAATATTTAATTCACTATCGTATTCTCCTAGCATCCGGATACTGGGTTTTTCTGTATTTTACTTGCCCTATGGCTTCTGGATTTTTCAGGGTTTTGTAAATTTACAGAGGGTGATTCATGGCGCGGATCAATCGAGGTGTGCATATTGCAGACTTCCGCTGGGTATTCAGGCTGAGAATTCAAGTATCCTACCTTGTTTGCAAGATCTAACATATTCCCGGTTCCGCCGGCAGCGGCTTCCACGAGTTTCTGGAGCGTATGAGGTTCTGGCGATAGATCGCGAGCTCCGCTGTCAAACTCCCAACTTTCATGTCGTCCGGATACAGTGCCTAGTAGAAAATGTGGTCCCACCGTTAGAGGAAAATTCTAAATAAATTTATACGCTGTGATTTATTTACCAAAGACTTTTGGCGAAAATACCAGCGATAGCCGATACCATCTTATTAAATAATTAATAGGACTTCTAGAGGTCGATACAAAGCGTATTTCTAAATGACTTCGCGCAAAAATATAATAATGTACGTTGATTAAATTTGCTTAAGATCGCAGGGTCTTCTGGAAATTAGCGATGTAATACCTTGCAGTATATGTGCAGCATATTGCACTTGCGGTTTACTGCGCTTACAGTATATTCGTTAAAATGAGGAAGAAATGTATGCAATGTTGAGGTATACTGTTTCCACGTATCCCGTTAGTTTAGCCGTCAATAACTGTCGATGTTCATTTAATGGGATACTACCGCTGGCATTTCAAGAGAAAGAGAAATGTGCGCATCAATATCAATAACTCTCAATTTCCAAATCATCTCCTACCGTTGCATTATAATCCATTTGCACGCGCGCATTGTGCGATTCATCTTTCGAATCCGACACCAAATTTACAGTTCACCGTACAACCCTTCGTTATCTATTATATTTCCTATTTACATGGATCCATGCATCGTGGATTCGCTGTTATCGATGCTTTGGAAATAACTTCAATTCGCCAGTATTATTTTTCGTGCAAAATAAAGTGCCTCCTCCATTTATTCGCTTTTATTAATTTATCATTCACACAATTCCTCGTTGTGTTCCAGAGGTACATATATCCCCGGTTGAATAGCGATGCGATTGTTGGGATGGATTCTCACCTAGACTATTGTCACTGCTCGTTGGTAGATACTCCGGTGTATGAGTATGATGAGGGCTGCTCCTGTGCTTTCCAGATCGCAAAGCTTCGATTTCCGGCCTCAGGGCCAATCGCCGTCGGAGAAATTCTTGATAGGAAATGCGACCGTGCTCGTCTGCCCCCAATTCTCTCATCAGCTCCTCCACCGAATTTTCCAGGTTTAATTCTCGGCATACTGTCAGCAGGTCCTGGCTGAAATGCAGAAAATTGCCAGGTCATTACTAAGGATGGAACGAGCCTTGAAAAAGAAAAAGAAAAAAAGAACAAAACCCTTTCCACTTTACCTTGACACACTTTAAATGAAATGGAGCAAAGTACGTCGATCATTGGGATCATAATCACGCGTATGCCCTTAACCATATTCACATCGATACATACCATTTCCCCTATTTTTTATAATATTTCAATATTGAAAATGACAAGTCTAAATCTGACCAGAAATATGCACCAAATGTTTCTTTCCAGTTGCGATATTTTGTAGAGTTATAGAGCGACTACGAATAATCCGCATGTACTCTCTTTTTGCGTCTGCGGACTGACGACTTGAAGTTAAAACCACAATCGGGTATAGTGTCACTCTTAATATGTATTCTAATGCCGGGGCGGCCGGTTGACGAGGATCGATATCCGGCTCGCAGACGGGATGCCTTGGCTCGGCCAATATTTGGAAGCCGCGGGTTAGTTTGATACCGCAAAATTAAAGATTCAACGGCTGCGATCGTCTGCAAGCGGGGAGATTTGCGAAAAATCGTTAAACGAGGCTGAGCCTCATCGGCGGCGCCCTTCGTGACAATTTGCCTCGAGGCGTGGCACGGCCACATAATTTACGAGTAACGAAGAAGGTATCAAGGTATCAAGCTCGACAGCATCGATTTATCATGCACATCTCCAAATACGAATATTATCCCGATTCAGCGACTCAACGCATTAATCGCATATGGGATACTTGAAATTCCAAAATATTTCCTTACGGTTCTTCGCGTTCCTTGACCGCGTAAAAAGTTCATACAAATAGCAAAGATAAATGTGTGACGTAATAAATAACTCGCGAATCTTATGCAAAGCAGTTTATCTTTAAAACGCTCCGCAAAAGGGACTTTTCTCGCGAATGTGACATGCGCCGTGCGTATCCTGATTTTTCAACGATCCTCGGAGCAAAACATTTGTATTCTTCCCAAGTTTTTCGACGAGGAAAACGAGCATGACAGGGAGAAAGGTTTTTATCGAGCGAACCAAACGTGGAAAGGCGAACGATCCGTTGTGAACGAAAACCTTAAACTACGTCGAGAAAACTCTACTCTTTTTCGCCGGGAACTTTTCGCCAGACACTTTCTCGAACGTTTGCGGGAGGAAAATCGTAAAGCAGAATGGCGGCAATGGTGTAATGTTGAATTTTTCACGATATTATTCCAGTACCCCGCGTACAATGTATAATCCAATGACGCACGATGGAAAATACATTTATATAATTGCAGTTGCCAAGCACTGTTCGACGTTCTTCTATATTTACAAATACATAATACGCCTACGGTAGATACTATGTAGACATAAATTTTATCTCGACAGGGTAATAAAATGCGAAGCTAATAGCTACATATAAAGATTACAGATGTGCATACGTAATCCTATCCAATCAGGTTTGCCGATGTGAAATATTATTTAATAGTTTTCGTACGCGCATACCTTTGGTAGAACGTTACTTCTTCAACGTCGGTTTGTATTAATGGAAAATCGAGATAGAGTAAAATGTTCGGCTGAGTGTAAATTGCGTTGAAAAAAGCAGCGATGCAGAACGGTGGAAAATGTCGTTTGACGGGGTACACGAGCATACAGGAAGAGGAAATAGAAGGAGAAAGGGAGAACGAAGGAGAACGAAAGAAAAAGGGCGAGACTGTCCGCCGTCGTTAAAATCCAAGCCCCACTTCTGATTAACGCAGTGCAATCAATGCCTCCGCATAGCGCAATTTATGCGTAAACTCTCCCGAACAGGACGCGCGTACTTACGCAGGCGATCGTAAGGGGCTTGATTAAAGTAACAGAACGCCACCACCGAGAACATCATTAATTATCAAACGACCCACAATGATGCAGCAACCGAAAAATCATCTTGGTCTACACCCTGCCGCTTAACAATATCGTCCACGAAAACAAGCTTGGAGTTGTCGCGATTCTCGTCGCGTATCGTCCGTATAATTCGAGGAATTTGCGCAAAACGCGTTATAAACATGTCCGTTGTTTTACGGCGCAGCTACGCTGTATGAGCGGCCTTTGCATTGCGCACGATTGTTTCGCAACGAACTCGATTATTACGCCCAATATTAAATGCGCGGATATGGCTTTGTCTCCTACTGCTGTGGCAAGCACATTTCATGTAGTATGAATGCGAAACGTTTACTCATCTCTCCGTCAAGATGGCTCACGCTTCTCAGACTGTACCGCGGACAATCTTGCGGACGTCCGTCCGCTTGGATAGCCCCATGGGTCAGGCATTCGTCAGTGCAGACTCGGAGGACATTATACACCGAACCACGGCCCTTGAATCGGAACAATGGTGTCGCCGTTTAGGGCACCGCAAATTAAGCGTCCCACATTAATTATCCCTGCTACCACCACACTGCGGCCGTGGAGATCCATCGCTGGATATTAATGGATTATGCAGATGTCATTCGATGGGGGTTTTCGAGAGACGGGCCTGATGCCGCAGGACGAGGAAAAGTACGATCGAAAACAGTGATTTGTTCGGGCATTGCACTCGGCCGCAATCCCACGCGTTCTTGGCGATCGCGCATTTCTCGAGGAGTATGCTCATAGTATATTTAGATGGCCGATCTTTTGAATCGTATCTGGTAAGTGAAACGCCTTGGCCCTCGCACTGGAGCTGACTGTAGCTATCGTTGACAGTGTTTTGTACCTTAATGCGTTGATTTAGACGAGATATCGAAAGCCGCGTACGAAATTCGATATTTTCCCCTCACCGATGGATCAAAGGTTTTCGATCTTTTATACTACGTAGTTCAAATTACTTCACGTATCTCGAAGCTGCCAATGTTGTCACGATAAATCCTTATGGTGATATCAATTAAATGTACACTTTTTACTTCTCTACAAATTTGTGAAGTGTATAATTAAACCTTTATTTATGCTTTTATCTTAATAAAAAAATTTCTCTCGAAAGCAACTTAACTTCCGTTGGTTCAGCGTTACCATTGTATTTAAATACCACCAGGCTCAAAGTATTAAATCGAATAACAATCACAATTGTCGTGGGCACGTGCATTTATAATGAATTAAAATTATACTAAAAATAATTACTGCGATAGCAAGGTGATCGCCCCCTCCAGGTTTTTGACACTCAAATAGTTAAGGCAAGACGCGCGATTATTCTTGCACGATGCTACGGTAGGAATAGCGTAGACGGCGGCACTGGATGTTGCGCGTATATAAAGGGTGTCTCAAATTCAGCACGGGATTTAATCTTGAATTAAAACGACTCCTTACTTTATCTTAGGACTTAAATTTTATTCCTTCCTATAATAATCCAATGGTGATAATCATGCATGACATCTGCAATGGTACTGGCCAATCGCGAGACGACGTAAAAAATGGCGCGCGATTTAAATCAGAAGCTCGATTCGAGACACCCTCTATACCCGCTTCGCGGCGCGAGGAGCGGGTAAAAGAGCGAAGAAAGCACGAGAGGATCGGCGCGAGGGCGAAATGAACACGGCTTGATTTACCACGATATGCGTGTCACTCGTCGCGGTAACCACGGTGCGTATACGGTTTTGCCTCCGACACATGAGTTTATTTTAAATGCGGTACGCTTACCGCGCGGTTCGTTCTCGTTTCACCGCGATGACGACGCGTAACGAATATCGGGTAAACGGCCCGTCGCGATATCAACGAGATATCGGTGGATTAACTATCTTCCAGACGAGAAAACATTGCTTTACGGAGGTTGCACGGAGATACCCGACTCTCCGCTTCCCTCCTCTTATCGTTCGCACAGGATAAAAGGCCCGCACGCAGCGCATTCAGCCCTTTCTTTCGAAACAGAGCGAAAGTTTTGAAAACCGAGAGTCACTCGAGAATGGAATGCGACGATTTACGAGAGAGAAAACGACGGTCTGAATCCGCAAACCGCTTCGACCACAATACGATCCCTTTAAAATTCCTTTAAAACCGTAGTTAATCCCTCCGTGAGGTTTGTCGTTTGTTAATAGTAGGTTCGCGCGTGTACGCAATTTTCCTACTTCTCGATAATAATAATTGCACGTCGCAGGGGTGTTGGCGATTACGCAGTACGTAATACCCGTAATCAATGATGCATACGCGTGCAAGAAAAACATTCCTGAGGCAGCGCGGAGGCTTGCGAAGGGGGAGGACAAAAAGGACAATGCGAGTAATGAGAAACCGGCCGACCGAACCGCTAAAGGATCGAAAACCCGGAAGATGTTTTGCCGCCCTAGAGTTTCCGCGGGCAAAATGAATTTTACAATGGCGCCCAGTTCGCGACGGGCGAGCGACTCCTTCTCTCTTTTTTTTTTTTTTTTTTTTTTTCAGGGAGAAAAGTGTGCCCCGAGCGTGCGTTATGGCAGCCGGATTGTCGTTGCGCAATTTCCATGGGTTCACCGAGAAAGCCTTTGCATCGGAAAGCTCTCAACTGCTCGTGAATATACCAGTGCCAGGTCCCCAACAAAAGCTGAGCACAATGCATGGGCCGACTCAATAAGTGCTGCCTCATTGTTGGAACGCGTAAAGGTGCACCTTTACCGAGATTCTTCTCGCAATAAAATGTTTGAACACGGCAGTTCCCCCGTGAATCGAACGGAATCCTACATCGTGCCATATTCAGTACCAAATTTATAAGTGTCCCTGTAAAAGGTAACAGGGTGGAAGCTCATTCCTTGGACACCAACGATCGGCATTGATCACGACGATCTTGCACGCCAAGATTATCTTGTTCGGAGTTTATCGTCCGACACGATTTCAAGATTATACGAAGCTATGGAACGCGCTATTTGATCGAGGAATTCAGGAGCGATACTCTGATGTTTTCCCAGCTTACAATTTCATGCTGGTACTCGAAGCTCTTGCATCGTGGATCTACGCTATCATAAAAAAGTCGGTCGTCTATAGTTGAGCGACTTGTACAAACGTTCTACAATATCGAAGTATAAAAAAAAGTACGTTGTTCAGCGTTTCTCCAACGAGAGGTAGTATACATACTTTCCGATGCTCGAACCAACGAGACCTAGGTATACAACATAGATCAAAGCGAGAGTAACGCAAGCCCTCGTCGTTGATGCTTTTCGACTAATTTCGCCTGGAGCTTTTATTTCTGAAAGCAGGTATCTATATACACGCGCGTGTGCCTATATATCACCCTTTTTCCTCTTCATGCGAATTGGACGAGCCGCGGATGGATAGTCGCCTTGACCCCGGAGCAGGGCCAGAGGTCGGGGTTACGCGCCTTAGATTGGCGGTAGAACGTGAAAGGACACGCGAAAGCGAGGGAAAAAAAAACTCCATGCTCCTCGTAGCGAGTAGGAATGAGGTGAAGAGTGAAAAGTGCGGAAACTACACAAAACGTGCGAAAAAAAAGCGCGTCTCGGAAAAAGAGCGACACAGCTATCCCATTTCGAGGCACGTTCCGCTCTATTTCGTTCATGCGCAACCCTTCAGCGATACGGCACAAAAGGGCTGCTCCTCCTTCGGGCAATCCTACTTCTTCTTTTTTTTCTCTTCCTTTTTTTTCAGACGTCTCACTCCTTCCGCCGGATACGTTCAACGCCATTAAAAACAAAAAGAGCGGTAGAAGAGAACGATAGAAGGGCACGATGCGAAGTGGGATGAGGGGTAAAGAACGAGGAGAAACGAAACATTACCGAACGCCTGTTTTCGGCCATTAGAGAAGCCGGTTCCCTCCCTCGCGCTCTCTCTCTCTCTCTCTCAGCCACGTTTATCTCTTCGTTATCGAACCTTTTTCGAGACTGCATATCCGCATAATAGCGAGCCGCGCCGGTATTCCGCTAACGATACGCTAGAGCAGCTTTCGATCTCGCCCCACGAATTTTTTGTCCGCCATGTTCAAATTCGATACATCGTATCGAGACCAGTTGTGCGATTGGTCGCGTAGGAAAAATCTGCCAATAAGGTACGATCAGTCTGAGTCACGTGACTTCGCTCTGTCAAATTTCCTCGGCGGTAACCACTCGCTGTATTTATCCGCAGGTTGCGTGCAGATGTTCGGGCAGGTCAAGAGTATTCCACTGGGTAAATTTCTCAAGCGATATGTTATACGCCCGCGAGTATACGCGCGGGCATTGCACGGACGGTCACGTGTCAGAGGTCAGAAACATCTTTAAATTACAATAATCGAAGGAGCATAACTTTCACCGTACCCCCGCGCCGAGATATTTACGATTTTCACTTGCGAGGAAGGCGGAAAAAGGAACGGCAAGGAGGAGGCTCGGACGACGGAGTTAACCATTAACGCATACCAGTTATTGGGTGGACACTTACATAAATTATTTTCGAGGACGTCACGCGGAACTAAATCGTTGAAAATGAAAGATGCCGTGATTTATTTCGCAAACAGAATTCCCCTCTTGCTGGCGCGAGTAAAACTGCTTTTGATATCGATCTACACGAACAGAATAAATTGCGCTATTCGGCATTATCGACGTGTTGCGATAGGCATCGCCAACGTACAATAACGATGAGACTCGATGAATACGGTTCATTGTGATAGAAAATATAAGCGAATATTATTCTCCTTTATAGTCCTCCCACTTTTAGATTTTTTGGTTATATGCTCGTTAGAATTTTCATTTCCTTTCCCAGGTTATCACTCTGATTTTTATCAAATCTACAGCAAATAGCATAAGAACAAACGTCGATTACTCGCGGTTATTCATCCGTAAATGAAGGCCCGTGATAAAGCAGGGAATGCCAGAAAACGGGCCTGCAATCGCGAGCAGGTTTGCGAAGGATGCCGGAGCAGTCGTATAACCCATGCGAAAGAGAGGGGTCGAGCTGGTGTGACTCACTTGCCATAAAACGCAACCACCCTCTGTCTCCCCGTGCAACCCTTGGGTATCGTACATTCTTTTAGTGTCGTCAAGGGCTCACGGAGCTGGATACCCGCAAGTTTTTGTCCGACGAAAAACAGAGTTTTGAGTCGTGTATAACGAGGAAAGCGCCTCCCAGTACACCACCCTTTCCAACATGAAAACATCGTGTTGAATACCTTCAGAAATTGTATTGTAAAAACTAATGCGCCCCCAATATAAAGCATTTCTAATTTCTGTATTTAAATCCTTCTCTTATTTCACGTTCCTCCGTGGAACAAGTGAGGGAACGTGTAATTAGGAGAAATAGAAAAAAAGTAAAAGGAAAAGGATAAAATAATACAAAGATACAATCGCTATCCATGCTATCTTCATATGTGGTTTAAACGTGGATACGGTATTGCACTAAGCAGTGCTCGTGTTTACTCCGAAATTACCAGATACGCTGCTTACCCGTTATCCATCGAGCGCGATGAGGTACTGCGTGGGTAAAAGAAAAGGGTTGTACAAACGTGGGTAGGAAGAAACATGGTACAAACGCGCACTTGAGCGTAAGCTTTTGTTTGCAATCTCGTGAGCTTGCTCCCGGTTGGATGAATATGGAGCAAGCATTACGAAAAGGATACTGGGATCGTGGCTTACGTATCCAACGAGGCGAACGTCACCTCTGTGAGAAAATATTGCGCGGTAAGGTTAATATCGTTAGAAAAGCGTGCGGTAATGAAAGCAAAAAAGGAACCGAGAAACGACTGGAAGGCGCTCTATATTCTCCCTTCGAATCCCTCCTTCCCATTTCCTCGATCGATTAATTGCTTCGCCTCTCAATTGCCCCCGTAGAGCTGACTTTCCTCAATTTATTTTCATCTAATAATCCTTGTCCCACATAGAATCGCGTTAGCCTGAACAATAGAGCTATCGGTTCCAAAAAAAATAAATAACTGCATTCCGATGAATAACAATAATACTCGTCGGTCTATATCTGGGATTGATTAGCTCAAAATAATGGAAACGTGGATGTAAAGCGGAAAATGATATGCCTTCCGAAAGTGATCAGTCGAAACGTAATGCCAGCAGCTTTTATCATAATCCGAGAAAGGCATTATTCATGGAATCATATAATTTAATTCCGCTCCGGTGCAAAATCGTTCATATCGATACCCCAATAATGGGCATTAAATTTTCATTGCCCGCGTTTTAACCTATACGGATTATATATAATGATAATAACAAAAGTACTATGAAATTTACATAATATCGTGTGAAAAATTAATGTAATTTCGTCCGTGATAATTCTTGCAAGCGTATCGTTGACAGGTTAATAACGGGGTATTATTATTTATCGCGATAATCTCTTTTAACGGTGTTATATGGTTAATATAAAAGTCCCAAAGAATCTTTACAGGCTTCCTTTTCCTACTTTCTAAAATATATTAAATGTAGCGGTTGTGTGTGAATTTTTTTCCAACCAAGTCTTCTTTAAGATCTCTCAGAAGCGGAAGTCTATTACTGAGAAAACCATGTCGACGTAATGATAGAATCCGTATTCTACGTGGCTAGTTCTTCCCGTACATCAAAGCTAGGAGGAGAGTAGTAAATGCGAGGTAAGACAAGGGGGGAGGGAGGGGGACGTTTTTGGGGAGCGTTTAGAAGGAAAAGTCGGAGGGTGAGATGCTCTTCCAGGCTCAGCGATTTCTGAGGGTAGCTCAAAGCGCAGAGTTTTACACGGAGAAAGGCCAAACGTTTTTCCCCTACCCTTTCCCATTTTTCGCTCGTTTTTATGCCGCTGTACCAAGGATCAGAGAGAGTAAAACCACTCGAATTAAAAAAGCCATTATTATTGACGCATAAATCGTTTGTACCTCGTATACACATACCTACTTACCAGAGAGCGCCGGAATTCGCCGTGTTGGCATCAAAGAAAGTCTCAATTGCCTTAAACTACTTTTACTTGTGTCCAAAAAGGACAAACGCGACATGAGCGTGCAATTATTCGCATGCTTTCCCTCGACAGAGAGCATAATCGCAAAATATATTTGATATAGTATAGAAACGAGGACCATTATTCCAAAAAGTCAGTATTTTCGTATCAATCATTCTTTTCCTCTTTTAATCGGACAACTAAGTCTCGAAGAATTATTAGAAAATCAACATCGAGTCCCGATCTCTCTAGTAGCGATAGCGACTGTACAGACGATTAAGCTGGAAAGAATTAAATCTCACACAAATCTCGCGTTAATAATACGACAAGAAAATCAGTTAAGAGGCGATAACATCGGGTATGTTCAAATAAGGATCCGCGATGCGTTCGATACAAACGAGAGGCCTGATAATAAAGCGATGGATACGCACGATAGCCCAATAAATTATTGCTCGTTAACGAATCCACCTCCTCGGGCAATAATTATTAATAAAGAAGCAATCGTTATTGTAGGATCGACAATTAATTATTACGCGCGTTCGTGCCCGCCTTGCAGATGACGCGGGCGCCCTTGTATCGGATTTACTTTGCAACGAGCGAGTAGCCGTAACAAAATAAACAATCTCATTTCTTCGAGGAACGCTTACTTTATGGGCACCGATAAATCTGTCGTCATCGCCCTTGATAAACTGCCATTGTAGATAAACTTATTTGGCCCTGTGTATTCAGCAATGCACCTTTTGGTAAACTCCATTGCACGTGAACTTCGCCTCGTTTATACCCAAATATACAAAGATAGTGCAACGCGGAGAAATGCGTACAATAGAACTAGGTATATTTCAACGAAATACAAGATCTCAGAAATCTACCAACCACAAAGGTAACTCATAAATTGCAAATGCATATAAATCTAGTTAATTGTCACGTTAATATTCTTCTTCTTCGGTATTTCTCGAAGGATATTACGCGCAATATTTTTATCGACCATACATCCAATTATATCAAATATCTGCCACCTACCAACACTAATAAGGTAAATCTCGCAAAATCGCGCTAAGTCAGAAAGCGGCCGTGCCATAAATATATTAAAAATCCAACGTGAAAGGTGCCACAGGGGCGGGGTGATAAAAATTTAAAGCCGATTATCGTTATTCCTATTTACCCCGCTCAATTCCCTGCAGCGGCCCATACGGAATTACTGCTATCATTAAAATTCTGAAATCATCTCATTAGCCGGGAAAAAGCGCAAGCGAAAGGGAGTTTTCCGCCGGCGCTTAAAATGTCAATATCCGGCGTGTGTGAGCGGTGGGCGCGCATACGTGTTGACGCACTCCCAATGCCTTCGTAAAACAGAGACGCGCCGGCCTGCGCTGGCAATGAGCGACAAACCGTATCAAACCATTCGGCAAACACGTTACGCTATGCTTACAGGAACTTTCCCTTCGCGCACCACACCGAATTCGTCTCCCTTCAGAGGGGTAAATACGTGGCTGGAAAAGGCTAGGCTAATGCGCACCCGGTTTTTTCTTTCTAGGCAAATCCGAGGAAATCGATGCCTCGCATCGTCGGAGGAAACATTCGAAAATATGTCCCCGTTTCGCTTAATTAACTGCTTTGAAGGATAGGTTAACCGCGAAGCGCATTATGCTGTGCTCACAGGAGTTTTGCTTATGCGCATCATGTGGAATTCGTCCTCCTTCGGAAGGGTAAATACGCGACTGGAAAAGGCTAGGTTTTCTTCTCTCTGGGCAAAGCGGAGGAAATCAGAGGTACCATTCTATGATATGCCCTCGTTTTGCTCAACTAATTGCTACGAAGAATGTATTAGGCGTCAAAGGCTTAACACTGCGCTTCCACTAATTTTTTTCTATATATGCCACACGGAATTCATTTCATTTCGGAGTCGTAATACGCGGCTGGAAAAGGTTAGATCGATGAACACCCAGATCGTTTTGTTCCAGAAAAATCTGGAGGAAATCTATGCACAGCGCGCCCAGAGAGATCGTTCTAATATACGTCCCCGTTTCATTTAATTAACTTCTTAAGTCAAGCGTTATCCGTTAAACACATTGCGCTGCGTTTCCACGAACTTTGCCTCCATGTGTGCACACAGGATTTTTTTTTTGCATGCAAATATGAACGGATCAACGCGTTGCATCGCCAACGAGGCCGACTCAAAACACGTTTCCATTTCACCTAATTAACTTCCTCTGTATCTATCGTAAGAAGAAATTGTTGACGTGCATTTTTTTCTGAAAACTTATAAATTAATCGTCCGTGAAACTATTATATTCGGACAAATAAATGTATTCCATGTTGTGTTATTTAAAGTCACATGCTTTTAATTTGACATTCAAAATTATTCGTACGATTTTGAAAGTTCCAACGACAAATGTTTGATATCGAAAAACACAGAAACAATGCAACACAAATGAAAATATACTTTTTAACGTTCAATGTAGAGAATTTTCTATTGTCAGAATGAAGGTTTAAATAAAAACTCGTGTTATTATCGAGCTTCAGGGACGAAAAAGGCAAGAAAATGCTCGGTCGTCGGACCGCGATACTCCCGTTAGAACTGTGCGTCACGAATGCAAAGAGATGCATGATGAAAAACGGTAATGCAGTACGTGCACGCGCTTGCAGATGCTACAAGCTCCTACGTTGATAAGAGCTTTGAAAAGCTCGTGGTTAACGCACGACATCGCAGATGCTCTCGAGAAGCCGATTAATTGGGGCAATGATGACGACGATGCGAGGCATATTAAAATTGTTTCTAAAATGATTCTTCCAATATCCGCAATCAAAAACATTACGTAAAAAGAGATTCACTGAAAACGATTTATTTCACTAAGATACTTCTTAAAGTTCCATTTAAAAAAATGATTCGCATCCAGATATTATGTATTTTAGACGCCCTTCCATGTCAGAGATAATATTAAAATTACCGGCGCCGTCAAAATAACATTTATATTTTTTTCAAAAAGAATGATCTTAATCGTTGACAATGCATTTTTGGAAAACAATTTTACCGCAACATATGAACGATTAAACGAATCTATTTCTTCTTCTTCCTCTTTAAACAAATACTGAAATAATAAAGTACCGCCCTAAGCATTCCGTTGACTCACCTGTCGATGAATCCGTCCCCGTCGCCGTCACAGGCTTGAAAAAGCTTCCTGACGCGTTCCTCGTCGCAGATGGAGCCCGCTTCACTTTCGGCATCCGCGGTTTGTGACATCTTCACCGAGGCTTACTCCTTATCCATTGCAACGAATCACCGGCGCGCCGGCCGGCAGTATCACTCCCGCTCCGCGCTTCATCTCCAGGAAGGAGCTCAGGGTACGACGACGCCAGCCGCACGTCGCGCACCGTGGGAGCGGCCACGCGAGACCTCGGGTACCCTCGTGCACGTCCGAGCGTCCCGAACTTCCAGCACAACCGCGAACCTGCCCCCTCGTAGACCGGCGTATCGTCCGGCCGATCGTCCTCGCATAGCCCACGGAAACAGCCTCCCGCGTGTCACGTGTGCGCCGCGCCGAGGGGGTGGAACCTGAGTGTCGAGCCGCGAGCGGCCGCCTTTCGGGGAACGACGAGGGTCTTCGAACCTTCTCGCACCGGGCGCGACAGCTATTTTTAGACCGTCGCGGAGGACATCACGATGCGAGCCGAGGAAATCCTGATCGGGAAGCGCGGAACGGCGTTTCTGTCATCCGCGGGGAGACCGACATGGCGCGCGTCCGCGAAGCCGTTGCCGTACGCGCGCACGCTGGAATATAACCGCGGCCTGTCCTTTCCGGCGAGAGGGGAGTCACTAACCCTAACCTCAAACGCGGCACTACGGGAGCCTCGCGAGGGGAGCCTATCGATTGAGCTCCGCGGTCAAAAAACTTTGACAGCTCGCGCCATCTTGGAATGCCTCGGATACGATGCAAACAAAGATGGCGGCGCCGAGGAGCTTTACGCCCGTGTGTACGTACGCGCCGGGTCATTGGTCGACGGCAGTCTGCTGGTTCGCGACCGTGTGGCTAGATAGCGCCGGTTACTACAAACCGTCGGCATCGACCCCCCGTTAACAATTTGCGGTCCCTCGATGGCACCGGGCTGCTCGTGTTTATTTCGATGCTACGGTCTGCGTCGATGAGGTCTACACTTTCGCTTTAATGATTACATATTAATATGAGACCTCGTATAGTGGTGCGTGTGGAAATGTATAAAAGTTTCTCACACGATCATTTAAAATATTTATCCCAAACAGAGGCTAACGAGCGATATATAGATGTATAATTCATACGGTATACCCGTGTTTATATGATGGCTGTAGCGGATGCTAAAATGACGATACATAGCCATTATAATCTATGTTACATGCTCGGTTTATTAAGTTAAGCAAATATACAAAAATGTATTTATATACATGGTATTGAGAAGGAAAAATATTCGGCGGCTTCATGAGCCGTCGTCGCTCGCGGGCTTCAATTTCTCGCTCAAAATCGGTATAAGTTTTTTCAACTTGGTGACATCGTGACTAAATCCCCACATGATGCACCGTGTATGCTGCTCGGTAGGCAGACCACGCAGTTCTTCATCCGTTTCGAACCATTCGACTTTGTCCTCCTTCATACTGTTTACCAAGGTTTTGAGATTCTTATTTCTCTCGACATCCCATGTCGTGTCCGTGCCGGTAACACGAACGGATCTGAGTTTTTTGTAATCTCCATCAGCTTCTTCGTACGCCCTGCGCGATACAAATTACAAGTTTAAGCGTGAAATTTGCGTCGATAAATCACTCGCGAGAATATGGGAAATTATGATAATTGGATTGTATAAAGTATATGATAGTACAGGATGGCACTTACTTTAAAAATCCATTATCTTCGATATTATACCTCTCCGCGAGAGGCAAAAAGGATTTTATAACGTCGATGGGTAAGTAATTAAAATTCTCCTTTGATCGGCCGTTCACATTGTAATCCGTAATCCAATTCTCAAAGACCTCAATGGCGGCTTTCATGTTTTTGATCTTTTGCTCATCTTTTGTGCAGGATATCACCCTTTCCGCCCGCTTAACAAGGCCAGCGATAGCATGAAACTGATAGGATATATCTCGTCCTTCCAAGGATTTAATGCTTTGCAGGGCCTTTTCCTTGTCCTTGAAACCAAGGCCAGTATCCTTATCCCCGACATCCTCCTCCGCCGATTTCTTCGCGATCTTTTTTCGCGGCCCGTCCTCGTCACTCTCGCTGCTTGAACTTTCACTGTGATTTCTCTTCCTACCCTTCTCCTTGGAATCCTCGTCTATCTCCATATCCTCGATTCCCTCAAGACCAAACTTCTCCTCCGCCTGCAGCGCCAGCTTCTTCAATTTCGTTGTGTCTGGACTGTAGCCCAGCATGATGCATTGAGTATGCTCCTTGGTCGGCAGACCACGGAAATCTCCCACATCCGTCTCATACCACTGAATATGCTCCTGCTTGATCTTTTCGATGATCCTCTTCAATCTTCGATTTCGCTCTATATCCCACGTGGTTTCACCCTTCGGCACCTTGGCAGCTCGCAAACTCTTGTAGTCACCCTTTTCTCGTTTGTAAGCGCTGAAAATTAAGGAGAATCATGGTATTCTTCTTGCCACATAGATCATCGCGAGTGCTGGTATACTTACGCGAAAAAATCGTCCTCCAGTACTCCGTATTTTTTGGCGAGCGGCCTGAAGGATTTCATCGTTTCGATTGGCAAATAAGCCAGATTCTCTTTTCCCCTATTATTGTCCTTGTAATCCGTGAGCCAATTCTCGAAAACCTTTAAGGCGTCCCGCAGATTGGCCAGCTTCTCCTCGTCCTTCGTAATCTGCAAGGTCCTCTTAGCCCGACTGACGAAACTGGTGATCACGTGATATTGGTAGCTTATATCGCGTTCGTCGAGGGCCTTCAAAGTGTCCAGCGCCTTTTGCTTGTCCTTAAAACCCATCCCACTTTCTTCCGGCTCCGTTGATTTTGTTTTCGCCATGGCTAAACGTGGAAATTAATGATCGACTTTGTGAAAAAGGAATTGCGAATAGAAATTTAATTGTGAAAAATTCCCCGTTTCAATGCTCTTCTTTCGAGAAGAAGAAGAAGGTGCGTCGCGAGGAACGGAGTAAAGCCAAAGGCGTGTTTGTGGAACCGTAAGAAATTCGTACGGATCGATTAGGAACCATGGCCAATCACCAAGGGAGACTAGATACTAGTGAGGAGACACTAAACGAGAGTGTGACGCGAGTATGTCAGTTCCATCGTTGACGTAACTCTTGGATTATGGAGGTAACGTGAAAGGATCAATACACGCCAGACAATGAATCGTGCGTTATATCTGGCATTTGCCGCTCAAACCGCTTATCCGAATTCGCGCGGCTGTCCGTCGTGGAATTGTTAGGACGTGCAAACGTGTTCTGCGTGCGAAGATACCTACACGAGGGACGTATGTAGGAAATTGCCGAGCGTAGTCTATTGAACACGATAATCGATATAAATTTACCCAATTTCAACTATGCCTTGCACAAACCGATTTTCATCGATCGAAAATATAGCACAATATGTAAAACATACCGAATTATACGATAAACTGTAAACTCGGAGCTCTAATCGCTAATAACCCACAATAGCCGTTAACGCAACAGCAAACGATGAATTTAAAATCAAAAATATAATTTCTCAAGTTTTGTTGATACTTTTATTCAATGCCTGTGTATCATGATATATATAAAAATAAAGCTATGTCGATTGCTATCGTATTCTTTACACGAGTGTATTTTTTTCTTTGAGCTAGTCGAATGTCTAACCGATCGAAGAAAAAAATCTAAGAGATACAAACGGTGCCATTTGTACACGCCACGGATGTATATTCCCGTTATATCCGTTCCGCAAATAATAGCTAGCACTCCGCCTAAATATCTCTCAACAAAGTTATAAAGAGCGCGCATAGGCGTCGATATCGTCTTAAAATTCGATATCAGATACGAGAATCGCATAATATAAATCCAGTACAATCACATTGAACACCAACTTACCTGAAATATCGGCTAATCCTGGTACCGCTGGACGATCCTGATGTATGTACGAATTAGAAAAAAAAATCGATGCAAAGTTACGTTCTCAGGGAAAGTACAAACGTACGATGCGATTTCTCGTATTTTGATCGTGCGACTGACACAGGCAAGCGGCGCGGCTTAAGTCACCGACGATACTTGCCAGAAGACTTCGCGGTGGGTGGAAAGAGAAGTGCCGACGTCGTGGAAACAGCGCTGGGAAGCGAGAGGCGGATATAAACATATCTGATATGTGTCAGAGCCCGAAATACACGGCCTCCGACGGTGGTCGTGGTCTTACGTCATTAAGCCGCGAGACGCACGTAACGCGCTCATGGAACGAGGATCCAGCCGTGAACCGCGATTCTGATTATCCTAATTAATCGCTCGGTACAAGTTCCAACAAACCTCTCGTAAGTTTTCCTACGAGGTTGAAGTTACCTCGCGTTCTCGACGGACAGAGCTGAGGGTGATTACAAGTAGTACGCGTAAGGAGCTTATAGAAGGAGAATCCTTCCGCGGAACGACGCGCCACGATTTCGATTATTCGAATTAATTCCCGAAACTTCGTGAGAATTTCGTACCTTGCCTTTTCAGCGAATCGTCGTGCAGTGAAGAGTGATGACAAACAGGACGTATAAGTACCTTCCAATCGAAAACGCGAGGTTTGTGAATGGTGGTCATGCGTAAAAAGTGCAACGACCGTGCGCGTTAAGCTGATTTATATCGATGACGCATGGCACGTAATTTGGGTAGTGATCCTAGTTCCGAATTATGCCACTGCGTACTATATTCGATCCCACCTCGCTACGTCCATCTTACCGTAACGTAGGATTACGCATCTTTTCGAATATTAGCGGAGGACTACGTGATTCAAGAGACTTCTCGATAAACCGTTATCCAACGATCGCGGATACAGCGCCACGCGGCCAGCTCATTGATAAAGTTATTTATTTAATATTTACAGAGTACAATACAGTAACGTGATGATCTACCATACTGGGTTCGCGTAACGATAGTCGGAGGAGACTCGGTACAATTCAACTGTAAGTCGTTCTCCCTAACTCGAGCACGCCGCCATCCTCCATTGAGGATTTCCTTGAGTAACGCGAAACGCTATTTACAAGATCCTTACGTATGTATAACCCAGCTAAGCCTAAACGTGCGCTCGATAATATTTCCATTACCAGGAAGGAGTAACGCAGCAGTGTCTCTCGCGAAAGGAGTATAGGGCTTTGCCCGATCCTTTAACAGACGCAGCTACCTACACCTAGATAAGGGTAAGGGGCTTGCTCGATTTTCGAGCTGGCTGTACCATCCAGCAAGGGCGGTTGCGAGGTTATAGGGGCGGTTGGTAACTGCACTCTCTGCGATTCGTAAGAGGTCGACGAAACCTCGCATTCTCTGTCGGTACTTTCGGGTTCCTGGGAATACGGTACCCTCGGCGATTCCTGGCTCCTCGATTCGCTCGGCTGCTCCTGAGAGGACAGTCTACCATAGTTCAGGAAGGTCTCTGTATAGCTGGCGGATGGATGGTGGTTGTTGTACTGATGGGGATAATGGCTGTGATATCTGCTGGGCGGCGTCTTGAAATTCTCGTTACTTCCGAGATATTGATGGAGGTGGTGCAAACTAGACGATCCGTACACTGAAATTGATAATGTAGTCGAGATTGTACATTATTCTTGACTAAATTGAAAATTGACCTTTAGCGGTGTGGGAACTTAATTCTGAAAAGATAACGTTTATCTTATCATTTGTGTATACATTTCAAATGGCTATTTGCAAATTTATCGACGATTTTGAGGAGTTCCCATTAGTTCCGAAGACCTTGGATTCGTAAACGTAGTGTCAAGTTCAAAAGCGTTTTTAAATATTTAGCGATCGAGAAAAATTCTATTTGTTTAACGATCAGAAGTATCTTCTGTAAGAAATTATATTAAGGATAAGGAATTTCGATGGCGATACTAACCAGTGGTGTTGGAATACATAGCGAAAACCGCGTCTCCATAACCGCCATTAGCGTGTTTCCCGATCTCCGCAGCGTCGCTGGACCCTGATATTTTTCCAGAGAGCGTCTGATTTCGTACCACTCCGCTTTGTATATCAGCAGAAACACCGGAAGTCACGCCGCTACCGTAGGTCATGTTAAAAAGCGCCTCGGGATCACAGACGAACTTGTAAACGTATCTCTCACCCGCCACCTTCTGCATTATACCTTTTTCGTAATAATACCTCAACGAACGGCTGAGCTTGTCGTAATTCATCGCCGGCCGATTCTTTTGCACGCCCCACCTACGAGCGACCTATTAAAATAATTTAATACATTATCCATTATACTTATTCTCTCTAACGAGTACGCAGAACTCCACAAAAGCCTGCTCGATTATAATAATGATCCAAACTGCAGTAATGTCCTTTGCTTGTTCTCGTAAATATATTCAAATTTTGCTTACATCACTTAACATCTCAGAAAATTCTACTCTCATTTTCTTATACGTATCTTAACGTCTTTATGTTGAATTGTATTCAAGCTAAACTAAAGCAAGTAACTTGAGTTAAACGATCTGAAATTAATTACCGAATAAATAAATACACCATCCTGACACCCAAGGATCTATAAGTCACCGCAAACCCAACGTTCCTCTACTCTATTCCACTCTACCCAAACCAACGATACGAGAAACCAACGATTTCTTGATCTACGCACCTCTTCCGGTTCGATGAGCTTGAACTCCATTCCTCGACCCGTCCAGGCGATGCACGGTGCGTTCGCCGGGTCGTCGAGGAGCGTCACCAAAAACTGCCAAAGCTGAAGGGAGCCTCGTCGTTGCTGCTGGTAGCCGACAGTTATGTCGCCCCAGGCCGACACTCCGCTGGCGGACGAGGGTCTCTTGGCGTACTCCGCGTTCCAGGAGGACGTGGGGGAATTTCTCTTCTGGTAGTAGGCGCTCTGTCGTTCCCAGGAAACCGAGTTCCTCGTGTCCAGTTGCGCGCCCAGCTCCGTCCACGTGGGCGTAGCGCTGCGCTTCGTGTAGACCTCGCTGCTCCAGTTCTCCTGCCGCGAGAAGAAGGTCTCCGAGGATATCGAGAGGTTCGGCTGCCACTGGGAGGTCGAGGACGAGGTGCTGGCGGGACGATTGGGCGACGGAGAGGCCCTCGCGTTGCTCGAGGAACTGCCGTATTGCTGCTGATAAAGCACCGGCAACGCGCCGCTCTCTGCAACCGTGCGATCCACTTAGAATTCTTCTTCGCTTACATTTGCCAGTTCGATCGATCGATTGATCGTCGGCACCGACTGCTAAGGTCGTTTGGCCTAGGACGTACAGCTTAAGCTTGGTTCCGAGCCACCTGAGCTACGGTGTACGTATTATATGGAAAAGCCAGAGGTGATGGGTGAGACTCGAATTTGGGTCTCTCGCGTGGAAATTCGAGCTTCTGTTCGCTATACCATCGTAGCACTGTTTCCCAGTTTTCTACTTTTTTATCGTTTTTATTAATAGGTGTGTCTATTATTGAGTTTGTTGTTAATCACATTGATGTTTATGTTCAGTGTACTTGGCGTAAAATGATCGTAAAACGATGATAAAATGTTCCTACAAGACTACTTTATCATTATTTTACAACGTGGGAGCGAGTGGAAGTTTGGGAGAATCATGAGTAAGAAGATCGCATATTTTGTTTAATAAAGAGCATACTCGCCGCGCGGCAATGAAAATTGCGCTTCCTATTCGATACAAATTTGAATCGAGCAGAAAATATTTCGTTTATCTTGAAATATTTTGAAGGTAGTATAAAAACATCCGAGGCTTAAAAAAGATATACTTCTTTTCCTATGAAAATGACATTTTCTCAATGCTGTAATCACGATTCGTTCCCACGACATTCGATCCGTTGAAATACGCCGATTAACGGTGAAAACGTTATTCGGCTTGATAGAAGAACGGGCCTCGCGAGCTCGCGATCAGCGAGGAAACGACAATAGTAAGTTCATAATTTCCGGCCTCTATATTCAGTATTCGCGTGGAAATTTGCGACGGGTCTAACAACGCGGTACAATCGTGCGGCTCCAAAGAAATATAACCCGCCATAGCGTTTCCATCGAGAAATACAGAACGAAACGCGGATACATCCTCCCCCACGCTTTTAAATCGAAAAACAGTTTATCAAGAACCATTCTTTTTATTATCCATTCACATTTGAAATCCTTTAACGCAACATCTCTCTAGACAAAACCCCCCATCAACATTAATCTCATATCCTTCGTCTTCCAATAAAAATCTTTGATCCCTGAATCGTCCACATTTCATTTCAAATAATCCTCCAATTAGCGATAACCTCCAAACCTCATAAACCATCGATGTTCATTCAACCTTTAGGATTATAAACGTTCGAGGCATTCCGATCGTGGCCTCGAAGGAGAAACGATTCGTGACTATGCGCGAACATGACCACCGTGGCGCGTTCAGCGTGTTAAAGGTGTTCGATAAAAAGAAGATATCCTCGTACACGATGTAGATCCGTGGGGAAGGCCTCCTCGACGCGAGTCGGCCGGGGGGAGGGCCAGAAGGTGCGGCAGACTGGCGGAATCCTCCGAGGACAAAGCGCAGAAGGCATATTAGCGATTGCACTCACGCGCGGTCGGCGGTGAAGTGCTCGTCACAGAAATATCGGCAGGAAATTGGTTGATATTCAAAGCCCACGGGGTTGCCGGCTCGGCAGAGCTCGCGGATAGCAGCATCGCCTGAAATACCGCGTAGAGCTCGCGCGATATGTATATTAATCGGGTGCTCTCCTCTCGGGGGCTCCGTCACAGACGACTACCACTACCGCATCGATGCCATGGTCCCTCGAGCCGAAAAAGCCATTCTCGAGCCGTAATCCGGTTATGCTCCAAGTCGTGTACGGGGAATATTGAAAAATTTAGAGCCCAGTGTCGATGGCAGGCCGGCCCGCTGTTACGGAATTCGCGATCCCCGATCGTCGATATCGCCTTTCCGATCATTTCGAAGCCCCCGCACGCCATCCGGTGGTTTTATCTTAAAAAATCCCGCGCAAGTCGCGCAAATCGACACCGATGCCTGCACTCCATCGATGTATATTCGCCATTTTCGTGACGTCACTTTTCTCGATTTACCCCTTCGATTCACCCATTAATATACAAATATCTATTATTATCATTGATTGTTCTCCGTGGATCTCTCCTTTATCTCGATCTTCCCTCAACGATATCGATGCAATAAAAGTAGCTTCATTATGTACATCCTATAATCGTGCGTTAACTCGATGGGAGGTTAAAGAATATCCCACATCGTTTATACACTCTTCCAGTCCCGTGCAGTCCCCTCTGCGTTATTGAAGGGTTGATAAGAATTTTGGGGATTCAAAACCGAAAGACGGAGCCCGAAGACAATCGACAGAGGGGGGAGTAGCAAAGTCGGTTATGCTTTACCTGCCTTGGTAAATGTCGGTCGGATTCCGGGTAGACGAGACAGGGATTGAACAGGGGTTGAAAGCTCGGGGCCAATCTGGCACTCTCTCGAAAGGGGGCGAAAGGGGTTGACCTCAGCCTGCGAGCGGGGCTGGAGGCTTTGCGGGTGGTTTCAGATTAAAATTAATCGCGAGCTGATGAAACCCGTGGCTATGTACCGGGGCAGGAAAAGGGTTGAAGCCAGTACTGGTCAGGGGCGGTGCGCACGAGGGTTGCACGGAAAAGAGGCCGGCCTCCATTCGTCCATTCTCAGACGAGGCGCTACGTTCTTTCGCTTTTCTCTGTCCGTTTCCTTTCTTTCTCCTCCCTTCCTCCTTTATCGTCCTCTCTCCCTCTCCCTCTCTCTCTCTCTCTCTCTCTCTCACTCCCTCCTTCTCTCTCCTCGACCTTCCCCCTCCCCCTGCGCCGCTCCCGTTCGCCCGTCATCCCCTCTGATCCCCGAATTCCGGAGTGGCACCCGTTTAATAATGCAAGGTCCATTTTCCACCCACCTGACGCGCCGAAATGCTCGTCTTGCGTTCCTTTTTCCTCGGAATTAACGGGGAATCGTTATGGCTCTGCAACCAGTTCTGGAATATCGTCCGGGGAAAGGTGTAAGCGGATAAATCGCTGTGCTTAACACTTTGTCGCGTAACAACGAGTTATGAACACACTTTAGTGTAATGTAAGAGGATAATACGAGTGTCGAGATGTGTATCGAAGTGTATATCCAAATTCGAAAAAGAAAACTGTGGATGGTCGGCGAGAATCTGTATATAATCGTAATTTATTGGAAATCGATAAATAATCAATGGTGCGGTTATTATTATGGTGGAATATTCGAGTTTGATGCGTGTTAGGATGAGAAAAATCGTAAAACGACATTAGGATCGATATGAAAAAAATTGATCGTGGTATCTCGGTGTAACGAGATTATATTCGTTGACCGTATACGCGATGGAGAAGAGTGCGGTTAGCTATAGGACGAAACTTTGCGGTCCCTAAATCTCGTAATCCGCGGCCCGTATTAATTAGTGCGACAGCGACCAATCGGTATCCATTAACAGGTTATTACTATTCCACCCGTTATATCCAGCTATAGGTTGCTAATTCAGGGGATGTGAGACCCGTAGTCCGTACGCGGATCGATTAATTTTTTCGTCCCGACTTCGAATCGGTAAAGGTTTCGGCGTCTATGCGATCATGCGTTCGTTCGATAATTACCATAAATCATTCTTACGTATTCCATAATCAATGATGACACGCACTTACGACTTGCGATCGCAATAAGACATGCACGTTTAAAATCCGACTACGAGTAATATTTACAAAGCAGTTCCTTGACTATTAGCTGCTCCTAATACAGCTTATCCACGAATAAATATTATCAGCTTTCGATCATCACCTCCCGCATTGTTTATATTATTGACGAGGGGTTTTGTAGGTTCAGGTGTGGGAGCGGGTTGAGCAGCTGTAAAATTGGAAATCAAACAGAACTCGCGCTTAATTAAACGCGCAAGGAGGGGGGGGGGGAGGGCGATCATCGTGTTGGGCGCGGTATTAGGTAAACGTAGACTAAACACGTCGAAAGATATCGATAACCGGGGCATTCATCCTATTATTAATCTAAACTGCGTATAAATAATTGAAAAGGCTTAATGCTAGGGAGAATTACGCGAAGAGATGTAGAAGCGTAATCCCCAGGCGACTTGGAAGTAGATGGGCGTAGCGTACACGGTGTCGACTACTGGTGGATGTAGCTAGTGAGTTCCTGAAGGATTCGTTCGGTATGTGTACGTGAATAAAGGAAGACTAATCGGTCTGATTACGAAGCATGAGCTTGCAACCCCAAACTGGCTCTGCCTTTTGTGGATAGACCGTGTAACGCTGGTGTGCACCTTTGGCCCGTAGCCTATTAGATAATGACGCCGGTTTGAGGGAAACCGGCTAACTTTATTGCCGCCCCCGCGAACATTCCCAGAAGGCCGATTTTTACGCCGCGTCGATCATAATCGGCGATGGAGAAGGAGCTCGAATCCTAATCCTGCGCACTGCGGATGTTTCGGGGAAAGGGGGGAGGAAGCCGGCAGCGACGGATCTTCTATCCATTTCAGATTGTAAATCCGTTATACAACATTATCTCGGAGAAAGCTTTGGACTTGTTGCCTCCCACGGGAGGGAATTCCGCGTGCTTTCTTCGTTCGGTAGCTTCTGCTACTGGATTCTACGAAGCGGCTTCTGTAGCTTTCCAGTTGAAAGCATTCTTCAATTATTCACTTACGCGTACTTAGCCACGCGTGAGAGAATCCACCAGGTTGACGAGCATCGACGACATTAAATGGCCCGCCATAATGGCGCTTACGGTGATCCTTCTTTCGAGGAATGCTCGAAGATTTCTCGATTTTGAAAAATATTCCTAACATCCTTGCAGCAGGTATACAGTGAAATACCAGATATGAAAATATATGAGGCAAATACTTCTGTATAATAATAATAATACACGTCCGAGGATAAAGTGCTGCGTGCGATTACCTTATCCTAGTTTCTATATCGTCGATTACCTGGCTTTATGGGCTATGGGCAAAAAATCAAATATTGACGCAGACGTCTTCTTAATGGTTCAAAACGAACACGCCTATCGTCGCGACGTGCTTTTCTGGAAGGACGATCATCGTAGGATGACTTCCAGCTCGATTAATGGATCGAATGCCCCTATGGCGTACCCCTCCGGTACTCCGGTTATTTATGGGATCCATGAAGGTACGATGACGGCACGTGGATGCTTTGTCCAGGGATTTGTCATGGCACGGATTTAAGAGTACTAAGAGCGTGTCACCGCGACGATTCGTCGTGGAATTCGCGGGACTTAGGCGTCTATCTATTAGCCTATCTGGTCAATCTCGATTTCTCGTCGAAGTATAATGCGCGCCTTACCGGTTCGAGTATCCTGAGACGCCGAGGACGAAATGTTCGTAACGGAAATTGGCTCGACGTAACCCCTATCGGCCGGCTCTTCTTTCACGGCTACGTTTTTTGTCGTCTCGTCATTCCGCACACTCGGTTTATTATCCCTGCGCACAACAAATATTGTTTCTTTACGTCTATCGACCCTCCTTCCTTTTTTTGGTACCGACATCGTGCTCCACGCATGAAAACGAATAATTGCCGCGTTCGTGCAGAGATCGTATTTAAAAAATCAAACGTTCTTTGCGTATTGTAAAACATATATGCGTATATATGCGTACAAATGAGTATATATAAAGCTCATATGTTTCATGAGAATTCCGAAAATTGCGTAACAACATCTTTGTCGATATAATAGTTTTTGGTAGACGTGTGCAAATTGTTGATCTTATGTAAACGAACGTCTGAGATCGTAGACTTACCCAAAGCAGTTTCTCCTAGTCGTTATAGACAGGTCGTGAAAAGTACTGTTTGGCGTCTGTGTATGCACGATGGGCGCAGGATATTGCACGTGATATCCAACGTCCCCAATTCTTCTACAATTTGCGGTCTCCTGCTTAACGTTCTCATCTGAAGCATGGCGAGAAAAATATTCCTTCGTCGTACCATCAAAAATTCGCGCGTCCTTAAAAGTAACCCTAATCCTCATGCCTAATGAAAAAATCAGATGTGTGTATCCTATGCCAAAAATAAACTTAAAGGGTGTTAAAAAAAATTCAGTTTACATTCACAATAATAATTACGAAAGAAAAATATTTAACGTTTATTTACATTATCCGTAATATCATTGGTTCGCGCTGTATTCGTTCGAGCAAATAAACAGAGCTACGAATGGATAATCGGTGATTTAAACGATTTTTTCCGCGCTCTCTTCCGTCGTATATCACGCTCGTTTTTCCAATGTCTCTCGACGATTATCTCTCCAGCCGTCGATTCAAAGTCGAAGGATGGCACAGAAGGGCGCGTGTCGTACCGGAAGTAAAGACGCATCGCTGCAGCGGCACGTGGGGAGGGTTACCTCTAATGGGGGTGCCGACAATTTTGCGCAGCGGAGGGCTGCGCCCCCGATAAATCAAACAGACTCCGGCCGTGGGAAGCATAAGTCAGTAGCCTCCGGTAATCATTGTATTTGTAAACATCGGAAGTTTACTACTGCCAGAAACGCCGAATCGCGAGGATATAATAGCCGAATTACACGATTCGCTTTCGGTGCTATCGGACGAAAGTAAATCCACGTCGATCCCACCGCTGTATCACAAATTATTGTGTTACGAAAATCTGATTCCTCACGAATGATGATATCGTCGTGAAAAAACGTTGCTATTGATACTTCGTGGAGCTCATAGTGCTCTTGATTAAGCTCAAAGGTAAAAGGTGAGACTGGTCAAAGCTCAGTTTGGAGGACGCTTTTCAGGATGAAAATCAAGCTTAGTACGCGAGCAGCCGTGCAGTTTTCATGCGGATGTGGATTTACGAATCTTCGTCGCTTCGTTGTATTCGTTACTTCTCGATATTCTGAGCTTCGTTATTAATATATATCGCGCGGTATTTGCTGACAAAGTTGAAACAACCGTTTCTCGTTGCCAATGCTGTATCGATTCTGAATGCTAATATGTACTCGTGCGGAGAGAATAAAATCCCTCCGTGCTCTCGGGTAATACGATAAAGGGTAAACAGAAAACATAGAATAATAATAATTCCCGAAATTGCGTTTAACTCTACATATTAAAAGATAAATAACGGAAACGTATCCGTATTTCATCGAGGAAATTTGTATAATTATATCGCGGAGGGACGTAATTTTTGATATGATGGAATACCCGGACTATCCTCGGGATAGACTTAAGCGTTTATGGAAAGAATGCGATAATCGAAACGTGCTGAGGAAGCAAACGCTCTTGCCTCGATACAAAGTGCTTATTCGCGTAATGCGATATCGATAATCGACGGTATCCGAAGGCTGGTGTTGATTTTCTCCTGGCGCTCTGGAAAAAAATCACCCCGGGCGATTGCACACTGATTTTAATAAAACGTCGATATCTCGCCCCCTCTGGCTCCTACGCTCCACTTTAAATACGTATCCCCGTCGAAAATAATCTTAGGCTTTATTAAAGTACGAGCACGGCGCTAGAGTGTACGTGGGATGTATCAGGAATCTTCAAAAAGAATTTATTGCGTAAAAAAGTATGGTGTACTAAACATAGCGTAATACTTGGAACGTTAAATCTGTAGACCGTACGCGATGGCGTAATAACTTTTCTGCCACTTTAGTACATCCACGTTCGTTTAACTTACTCAACATTTATGCAAACGCTAATTATTAACGCATGGCATGCTCGTGCTTAGTTCCATTATTTGCAGCCTGCGTTGTGGGAGTTTACGATTTATTTAACGGTTCCTATGCGTGTCGTAGTTTTTTTTTTTTTTTGAGAAATACCGTTTTACGAGTACTCTACGATCTTTAATATCAATCAAATATTACTCGATCATCTTCAGTAAAATTACGTCGAACGTGAATTTAAATGATTTACAGATCGTTTATATTTTAATTCGATTGCAGTAAGATTTTAGACGTGACACGATATTTTGATGCGGCGCGTTGTACTTTCTTTGGCCTCGTTTAGGCAGTTGACCTCTTCCATCTTGCGTTCCTTCGTTTCCCGAGAAGGTTGGAAATTAAATCGGTCCCTCGGACCACCTGCATTTCAGTGTGCAAAAGAAATCTCTAACATTTTCCACCTTCTGGAAATTCATTTTCCTTGGGTCCATCAATCGCAATTTCCGAACTCATACTCGAAATTCAATCGGTACTGGAAACTCGATTCACGTACGCGATAACGGTAATGGGTATATTCAATGAACGTTTAATTTGGATGGTAGACTAACTTGGTATTCGGTGAAATTCCGGCACGTATTGCTCGTTATCTTCGGTCTCGCAGCTGTTACCTGAAACAGGAAGAATGCATGTGTTATTGATTACGCCCCTTTTGCCATACAGGCAATTTTCCATTGATATATCGTACAAGCTTATCAAAATGTCGAAATATTTCTAACGGCATCATTTTCTCATACTTTTAGCGGGTATCGTCATGCAAATATAACTGTTGCGTGGCTTCGGTCTTTCAAAAACACATTTAAATTCAAGCAATGAAAATTAATTCTGTGATTTGCATTCTTCAATTACGCATGCGATTGATTCTGAAGCTTTTGTACATTTCAATGAAACGTTGTTTTTTACGAGCTGTACGAATATCGTGTTTTTTCAAATATTGACTTCAGATTCAAAACAACGGTGTTACATAAAACACTAAGTTACATTTTAAGAAGATACGGACAATCGTAAGCCGAAAATCTTTATTAGAACCTCGATCATCGATATTAAGAAAGTAAAAAAAAAACGCCCGAACAGGGACTCGAACCCTGGACCCTCAGATTAAAAGTCTGATGCTCTACCGACTGAGCTATCCAGGCCGTTGTATATCTTTTCCTCGTACTCTATCTCGACCTAATTCCTTTCAAAATACCTTAACTATGGTATTTACATGCAAACCGCGCGCGATATATGAAAAATATGCTTACCATCTTGTAACCACGTTTCCTGTCTGTAGTTCTGCGTCGGGTAGATTCCATTTCCTGAAATCGGAGAGTGGGGTAAAGTCATTACAACGCTTCCTCCAACAGCGGTTTATTAAACTAACAATAGCCAAATGTTACGTGGTAATATGCTTTCGATGAACGAAGTAAATTATTTACACGTAGCTCGCCAATTTGAAATAGAAGCGGGGCTCTCGGTAATCTCACGCGCCACGGGTTACAATTAAACGTCTATCTCGAATTGCGTAATACGCTCAGTTCTTATCGGTGGGTCATTCGAGTTTATAGAACAGACGTAAGGTACATTTTAGTCCTATATACGTTACTTTGGAAGAAAATGCGGAAAATGAGTAAACCGCGTTAACATTAAACCCACCAGCCACTTTCGAGACATATTTAGGTGTGCTAAATATATCCTTAAAAAAAATAGGACAGAGGAAAAGCTTCAATAGATTAATATATTGATCCATACTCTACAAGAATATCATATAAAATCTTAAAAAGTATCTCGTCTCAAAGTTTTACAATTTTTCAAAGAAATAGCCGATCACTTTCATGTTTAGTGTTTAACATATCGCATCAATGAACCACAGCGTCGAAAGCAACATTGGCCATCAATCAAAAACTATTCTTCCCAGAGTGGTGTCAATATATTTTCTCTTACACCGAATTACCCTTCCGCACATTCGGCAGAATTAAGAGGATAGATGGTTAACGAATGCAATATGATAAATCCTGGCGTAGCTTATCGTGATTAATGACTAGCCGGAAACAATTATCTCGCGGCAAAGTTTAACGGCTCATATATTCTCCGCGCCGCTTATGAGCCCAAGGATGAAACTTCTAGAGTATAGCCAACGCTCGTGATATTAAAATGCGAGGTTATATTTGAACGGTTATTTTTACATTTTTAACCACTTCGCGGCAGACGCAGTTTCGCGGACTTGACCGGCGCCCAGCTCGATTTCCATAAATACCTCCTAGGAAAAATCGAGTCATGCCCGATCGATTATTCCTTCTCTCCTTTCGCGGTAATTACGGTACTGGAGACAATGCCGAGAAGTTTCTTCGAGCAAAAGGAGAAGGGCGACGACGCGCGAAGGAAGCAGGACGGGACGAGGGTGGGAGGGGGGAAGTGGAAGAAGTGATTCAGTGATAAAAACAAACCCTTCAACGGGAGCATGTACATAAGAATGCCACGGGAATAACTCTAACGTGGGGAGCGGTTTAATGGGTCTCCAAGATTCGCCACGGGCAGCCACTTGTCGGTAACCTCGTTTTGTTCGGAGCCAGATTCCCGTCCGACGAATCGAATCCACTCACCGTACAGCTCATTGCGCTCGAATAATGATACATTGTCCTTATCGATCTTATCCCGTCCGCGGGGACAAAGCCTCGGTTAAGGTCCACGTGGCCTGTCCCTCAACACCGAAACGCGGTTGATATTCCTACACCGAGTCTCTGCCTACGTTCTTAAATCAATGACACGTAATTCGATGTCCTTTAATGCGATCGCGTCCTACCATCGTATGAGTAATTCAACGCGCAGCACAACAAGCTGACATCGCAAGTTTATTCCGCGCGAGAGGTTGCTCCTTGGTTGAAGATTCAGCGACATTCGTTGTTCGTCGCCAACTCTCCACCGTATTTTCCTGCCGTGTCCTGATATATAAAACATCCTGCTTCCGGTTATGAAGAAACCATAAGTAGGACTCGGAGACAGAGAATACCAATGGACAGTGCATTCCTCTGAACAGATGCTGGGGGTGCAGAATGATAGTCGAGGGATAATAGGACTCGTTTGATACGAGCAAGGATGTTGTCTCGTTATTCGCGAAGTCGAAGACCTGTACGGTGCTCCTTTCTTCGAGGCGACGGTGTTTCAATATTTTTTCGCCTCGAATCGTCGTCGAGAAGCGATTTGAGAGGGGATCTGGTAGGGCGTAACGCGATTACGATAGAGAAATTGCGGCATTATAGGGAGTGATTGAGTTAGGTGGAGGTGGTCCATCCCAACTGGGTTCATACCACGGCATGCCAATGCTGGATATAAAGTGTCAATCACTGCAGTCAGACGCCGGTGGTGTGGTTAGAAATCCTATGAGGGTACCAGAGTTTCTCTGCCCCATGGGGGTCTTCTCGGCAATAGCATGTTTATTGAATTTTCTTCGCAGACTCGCCTTAACGTCGGATTTCTGGGTCAAGGTTGTGGAAATGCGGCAGGGACAAGGCGTGATTAAATCGCGGTCAAACGGAAGAACGGCCCACGATTTTTCCGGATTTGAAGAAATTCTCAAGGAGAAAAACTTCGTTCTTCGTATGAAGAAATAACGCGCCATTCGCGTGGCATTTTCGAGCATCCATATCGCGCGTATTGCGAGAAAAATATGAGATTTGAATGAAAAGCGAATAATGCGATAATAATTAGTTTGGGGTTGAAACCCTCCATGCTTCTTTTCTTAACAATTTAACAATTCAAATTCACCGAAGAGCCTTGCCACGGCGACTACGCGGAAAATAATATCGTCTTTGATGCGACTATATAAAGATATTGACTCGGCAGCCTGTAGATGACAGGCTCTCTTCGGGAGGTGGTTGCCTACTCCCCCATCGGAGCTGCTTCGTGTACATTCTGCACGTGCTTCCAGACGTGCTGCCTTTCTGTGTGTACTTTCTTCGTGTATTCCCGTCGTATGTACACGCCTACGTGAAAGCGTATCTAAGATTTTGCGACACACGATGGAAAACCCGATGTCACCGAGGAGGATAGTATCAAAGAGCTTCAAAGTCGCAGACGGGGGGCGAAGAATCGACCAGACCGCCCCATAGATACGCGATCTTTCTCCTTCGCCTTAAGCTCACGGACCCTCGATCGAATGATCAACGCTGGGACTCGAGAAAAGATCAGAATGACCCACCCTTAGTTTTTCTTTTTTTACGAACATTATCCGAAATTGTAACGATGCATTTTTGGAAAATAAATCGGACTCATATTGCTGTAGTGAGGGAATTAATTGAATAGATCTACTTATTGTTTCTCCTTGTTCCTTTTTCCTTCGATAGAAATGTTTAATATATTTTGATTTGTCAGGATAGTTGTTGGGAGGTTTAGTGTTATTAAATAAACTTTCTACAAGATTTTCGAGCCGTTACTCACCAGCGTGTAATTTTTGTTCGCCTGTTGGCTGGCTGGGTTGATAATTAGCGCCACAATATTCGGCACCGACCGTCTGAAGTGGTTCGCCCAATCTGCCGAATCCGTCGTTTGACTGAAATCATAGATACGGCGGTATTAAGTATAAGACAATAAAAATTATGTCATACTTGAGAAAACGGTGTACAACGATTATTTTTCCCAATCGTCTTCGATTAGAATTGATTATTTATCGAACAGAACGAGTATGATCTTCCGGAATTTTTGAGAAAGAAGAAGGTAAAATAAAAAATTCCTACTGGAACGTAAAGGAAAAGAGGGAACAGGGGACAAACGATCGAACAAGGTGTTGCCAAGAAACATTGTTGCAAGTAAAATGGGAGAGATATTCCGCGCAAAGACAGAGAACTTGATAGAAGGGTGGTAAGGAGGGCATCCGGTGAACGATTGACTGGTTTCCTGCTTGCGGAGCAATCTAGTGGTAAAGTCGGTTACCGGTTTTGGAAATCTCTATAACACCGTGTCGCTTTTGACTTTCTGAAATTCAATTATGCTTCACGGCGATCTCTCACACCTTCGCACGTACACGTATACATATAAAATATTTTACGTCAAACGAATCGAGCTCGGGACGATCGATCTACAAGCTCTGCGATGCGCATTAAAAATATCCGACGAAATTCTCACGGCGCCATAGATTACGGCGCTGCCTTTAATACCGTCCTGTAATCTTTCTTTGATCGTAATTAATAGTCATACATAATTAGTCTCCGCGAGGGCTCGACCCCATAATCCATAAGCCGTATTCTGCGATATAAATTTTAATTATATCCACTAACACGACTCCGGTGCAGCTATCCCATTGATCCAACGTGTAAAACAAGGGGTCGTGACGTTTATGTCAAGCACGAGAAACGCTTTCAAACGTTTCCTTACAAGTAACATCTTCGAGATAATCTCATTCTATCATTCCATAAATCAATAAAAAACAAAAGAACGAATTTCTTATATAACAAAAATCTACAATAACCATCCCAAAAATATCATCCTCCATAACGATATATCAAATCCAAGGTATTATAATAAAACTATTACTGGCGTTCATCGAATATTTTTAAGACAAGCTTATTCTTACCGCATGTTTACGCAATTATATTATATCACGTTGTGTCTACGGCTGGGTATCTCACAGATAACACGCCCTGCGGTAGCGTCGAGGAACTCGAGCCATTTTTTGTCGTATGAGAATTAATGGGGCGAATTAAAGAAGCAATGATTCGTGAACTCGTTGCGCAAACACCGCCGCGTGCCATTTAACGTCTCGGTCTCTTGCGACCTTTCCCATCCAGGACGCTTTGCCGGACCGAGGTGGACCCACTGCATAAGTGGATCATCCGTGTAGGAACAAACGAACGAGTGCATTTGTGCCTAGTGAAAACGAGATATATACCCACGAGGCGAGAGGGGGGTGGTACGCCCCATCGTTCCTGACGAGGGGTCGGCACCCCAATTCTCGTCGTACTCCACCCTCGTAATTGCGCACTTCGGTTCGTTTTATAATAAAGTCATCGGGTAGACACGTTCCAAAACAAAATTCCCTCCCTGACTTCGATGCCGGGTCGCGGGTTTATCTCCCGACGGATCTTGGCCAGCACGGAGGAACCATAAGTTTGCGGTATTTCTCGTTTTAACCATTATTTACCGCGATTATTCATAGCGCCCTTATTTTCGTAGGAGGTCTGGATCGTGTAATCGTTTGTTAATTGTACAAATGTCCGTAATTTGTGTCTGATGTTAGTCACGGAAGTTACGGCTTTATATTGATTGTAAATAAAAAATGTATTTCACAATAGGTGATTAAAGTTTTTTCATCGTTTTTCTTGTAGTTAAACGTTGATAAGGTAGAGTATGTATAAATATTTTGTTTTTTATTTAAGTACAATTGTGAACAACGGAAGCGTGGTTTTCGATCTTCGATCGAGCTCTAGCTACAAAAAAGAATCGTCATCCAATTTTATCAATTAGGGCTGGAAGACATCGTTACTTTGGCGAGAAACTTCTTTTTTTTTCTTTCATCATTGGCCTGACGAGGGTGCGAAGACAATGACGTAGCCGAACGCCAGAAGACGAACAATACAGGCTGACAGAATGAACTGACGATTAAAGAATATCGATCGAAAAGTCCATTGGCTAATTGTGTTCTGTCGCGCGCACTAAGCGGGAGGAAGCTTTGTTCGACACACCGCATCCGTGTCCTTTGAATTTGTTTATATTCCGATTTATATATTTATAGAATAATACCTACCGCATCCCATGAAATATTACCACATCCTCCTCAAAACATCACGAGCCAGCCAATAGAGAGAATACTCGATAAACTCGCCTCTATTTTTTTTTCTTAAACAATTAAGACCATACCGAGTCCTTTTACTTTACCATCAGTTAAGACGAAATTACCTACACTATTCGATCTGTTATCATTCAAAAAACATCTCCTCCAGCTTTTTCATCTCTTCCCACCTTGTTTTGTCATTAGATCAATATATTTATACAGACACAGCGATATCATGTAAAATCTTAAAAAATACCTCATCTCAAAGTTCCATCATTTTTCAAAGAAATGACTCAGCTTGCGATTTTGACCCATTCGGTAGATTTAGTATTAACAACAATCATCAAAACAGATCCAAAGATCCTTGGAGTCGCATCAAAAATCATTCACACGAATGAACACGTACATGTACTCATAACCAGTAGACAGGTTCGACGTACACTGTGTCTCCAACAAAAAAAAAAAAGGAAAAAAAAAGGACCAGCCCCCGTTCATGGGAAAACTGAGTGTCGACATATGCTCCTTCGCTTAAGGGCAGGTCAATTAAGCGTCGGATCACCGGGATGGGGCGGGTGTGTGGGAATCGCGCGATTTTTATAATCAACAAACATAAATCAAGTGTTTCCGCGGGAGAGGCATATCGTTCTCCCTTCATTGGGCGAAGAGGGGTGTGCTGACCACCCACGGTTCCGAGTATGCATATCGTATCGTCACGGCGGTTCCCCGTACGGCGGCGCAGCCCATTTTCGCCGTCGAGGGTGAAAGCTCTTTCCGGGCGACGGTACCGTCGGCAGAGGGAGCGAGGGGGCCAGAATGGTGGCGACAATTACGCGTTTAGAGGACACAAAAGGGGTGGTACCCGTGGGACGATCCATCGGAGCGTGGTGGCGCGTGCCACGGCGATTCGACACTCGAGGATCATCGGTCGAACAGTACATTATACGTTGACTAACTTTTATTACGGCTCCTGTCCACGGTTATGGCTCCATTGTGTCTTCGAGTGGCTAGGGGGGAGATGGAGAAGGCTAAAGGAGAGAGAGAGAGGGAGGATAGGATTGGTGATGAGGATGGTAGTATTTCTTTTTAAATGTAAGCGTGTAAAAGGATGATTTGTGGAAAGCGAAGAACGAAGAGTGTCGAGGGTGATGGTTGTGAAAGAGTATTAGGGATAGGGATAACAGTTATGTTTTATCGGTTTTGGATTTTGGAAGGCAGTGTGTTGAACTGCTGCTTTGTGAGAAGTTTGTGTTGCGAACAGGAGCGCTAACTGGTATCTTTTGTGAATGTAGTAGGATTTTTGAAGAGTTTGTGCCTATTGTCGTCGCTATTCACGGGTCGTCTGGTACTAAGCCAAATGATCGATTAATATGTTTTAAAATGACTCTTATTAGCAGCTCGAGTAATTTATGCGAAAGTACCGAATGCTAACCAGTAAAATCGCGCGTACAGAAATAGTAAAAAATTTCCACCTACACACGACAGAAACTTCTTATTCGTACAACATTTGGCGCCTAAACCTATCTCGCTTATCATTGAAAATAAATCAAAACCATAATCTACCCAAACATCAATTCTAACTATTTATTAAAAAATCTACACCACTACCTAAACCCACGTTTCTGACATTCCGCAATTGAACCCTGTACTTTACAGCACCAAGAGATCTACACCCAATATCCCGGAATTTACATCAAACCATCCGATCCACAACACCCACAAAACTCCCGATCCCATCCTCTCCCTTGAACCACCAATAACCAACCGCAACAACAGCAAACAAAAAACCCAGAACACCAGGAAAAAAACCAAGTTCACTTACCAATCTCTCCATATCCGCCGTCGTAGCCGGCACTTCCTGATCCGTCAGATTCATCATAACGCCCCCCGGAAAATCGCCTCGAACTTTTCACCGATATCCCAGCGCAAGGAGGGAAAGGATCGCGATCGTTCTCGAGGAGCCGAAGGGATGACTCCCGAAGGGCGCGCGCTTTCTTTTACCCGATAAAACCGGCGCGGCTTGCGTTGCTTCTGTGCGATGATCGAAGATAGGACTGATCCCGCGGCCAGTGATTTGATCTCGGGAGCCAGCGCTAAGACACCCCCGGCACCGCGGGATACGCTCGGGGGTTGTGTCTCCTGTACGTCTACGCCCACAGAGTGACGTAGAACTCACCCCTGCGCGGCACAGCCGTGCAAGGGGGTTGTTTCCAACCACCGTTCGGTAGGCGGAGCAACGGATTCATTGGCGACGCACACTCTTGGCACGAGGCATCGGTACTTCAAAAACATCTAGGAAGGCTCGTCGTCTCCTCGCCAGAGATTCACCGTTAATCTTGAATCCCTGTTGATTCTTGGTGATGTTTTGCCAACGCAAGCCGGGCACAATGCGGGATAACGGGGCTCGATGCATTTTCGATTTATGGCGCAACATCGTTCGCCGGGGAATGCGCTTTTATTCCTCTCGATGTTTTTCCCTGGAAGATGCGCGACGCTGCGGGGTGGATTGTGTACTTGGGTTAACTGGGTCGCGAAAAAATTCGCGGTTCTGTATTTAATCGTGTTATGTGTATATAATATATATA
>JBCFXI010001572.1:0-47906 GCA_038496175.1 Ampulex compressa | reverse complement strand
TATATTTTTTTTTTTCTTCCTTTCCTCTTTCAGGAAAGAGATACGCTTTCCGCTTTACTCGATCGCTGTACGTGAGTATATTTCCCGGCGCGTTATCGCGGAGTCATCAAAGATTGAAGGATACAGAGAGTCTTTAATCAGGTACGTAGCCGGTCGTGCTTGATTTAAGGAACGAATAAGAGGCTGAAAAGGGGGCACTCGAGAAATTGTAGGCAAGCAAAGGATATCCCGAGTTGAAGGAGGGGAAAGCTAGGGAGATTGCCGTGCCTGAATCTTGCATACTCCGTTGACGTTCGCCGTGTAAATAAGGTGACTAAATAGATCAAGCGGCCCGAGGACGATGGAGCGTGGACGATATTTTATCAAGGCACGACGAGCTCCTCTTGAGGAAAAATTCTGGAATATGTTGGTGGGCGTATTTGCATTCGATTATGAAATTCGAGGGTTGCGATGAATCAGAAAATTACGAAATCCTTTTGTCGAAAGGGCTACGATCGCGTAGTACATAAAAACTTGTATTTTCACGCAAGGACTTACGCTGATGTAGTGGATAGCGCTTTGTTCTTTCCCGTAGAAAAGCCACGTTAAGCCCCACCATTCCTACATTTTTCACGAACCAACCGTATGCAGCAGAAGTTAAACTAAATGATTTAATCTATGCGAAGGAAATATGTTTATCTTCTTTTAATTATTCTACGTAATATGCATATATGAGTATATACTGGATTCGATAATTCGAGAATCAAGGAATTCTTCTAGGTTCAAGGCTAAATAATTTAGATTGTTGATTTTTTAAATTAAACGATATCGTTGGTATTCTAGAGTACTCGGTTCTATTAGCATTATTGTGATCCGAATTCTTTCTTATAATAGATCATAGCATCAACAAATTCAGCCATCGATTTTGAAAGTCATACTAATTCTATGTCCAGGGTAATCTTGAGTACGTAGGTCCTTGATCATCATCACGATTCGAATTTTATAATACTCATGCTACTAAAAACGGAGCCGTATGCCAAAATAACTTCTGATCACAGTGATGGCCGCTCCAGTTTCTACTGGAGCTCGCATTATTTATATCCCGGATCATATTTATAAATCATTCATAAATTATACAAAAAAATGATATTTATTCTAATCACTCACATTGCCATCGTAAAACAATTTTACACAGAATACATTTTTTGACTCGTGCACGTACAACGCCTTTAAAGCTTTACGACAAAATTCACAATACGAGTCTTTGTCAGGGTGTCAGATAAAACGTAAACAAACCAAATATCCCAAAGTCACAATCCTCGTTGTTCGCACGCAGTAGTAAGGCGATCCTCGCTTCGCGATACGCAAAACAGCCCTGTTATTGCAATCCTCGAATCACTTGTAACTCCAGTACAGTATTCAAACACATAATAGGCCGTAGGCTGGACGATCTAGGTCGTCGTTCTCGAAAAATCAAACGAATTCTATATCATAGCTGGCCTTGAGTGCGCGATCGGTCCCGCAAACGTCATCGTGCCCTAGCCGTCGATATAATCTGTCGGCCTTCCCGTATCGGCCGGATAAAGTGTCATTCATCGTATCGATTCGCGCCGCGTGTATGCACGCGTACGCGTAAATACACGCCGGGCGCGAGTATGGCGATAAAAGTTTTACGATACCGTAAACTATCTGTATGAGAGAACCAAAGCGATAACGCGCAGGCCGCTTCTCCAGATATTCTTTCGTGCGCTTGTATAGGTTGAAATTATATGTACATATATATATATATATACTCATATATATAATATAAATATGTGTATATATATATACACACACACATACATACATACATATATATATACAATATGTGTGTGTATATATATAAGGGCCCCACGTACTTCATGCCGTCCCTTTTTGCAACGGTACTGCCAGAATTTTATTAGGCAGATTTTCCCCCCTGCACCCTCCCTCCTATCTCTCCTTCTAGTCTCCTTTCAAAAGGGACCCCCGTGAAGCCTTGCCGGCAGGCTTCGGCAGCCAATATCTCGGAGTGCGACTTAGTCCTGATCCCCCCTTTATATCCACTGAATTTAAATAATGGAGCCTGCGCTAATTCGCCGTCAGTGGTAGTCAACTTCGCGATTAGCGCCCACGATTGTTAACCCTAAATTACGATGTTTCAAAGCGAGTTAGATTATGAAGGAACTTTCGTAAAATTGAGTATTCGGAGGACACCTTGTGTAACTTGAAGAAATATTATCATTGATCTCTTAAAGCAAATCTTTGGGACACTCGCCTTTTGGAAAAAGTAAAGTTTACAAAAGAATTAATACGATTAAGATGAAGCGCCAAGACGAACATTGGCATTTGAAATAACTACGACACTGTCGTAATCTGGGGTTAATCGCACACGGAAAGAGCTTGTGTATCGTTCATTTTTACATAAAAGGTACCGCGTTTTCTCTCCTCCCGATTTGTGTAGTACAATATTAGCGCACATGTGTCGAGATCGTTTCAACAAAGTGTACGAGTGTACCGAGCGTTTAACGTAAAAATAGCTCGGCCTGTCTTTCGTTATGCTCTACCCGCCTGTCTTCCGGGGATTTCGTGCTAGAGAATCACCTCTGTCGCAGCGCGATGTAATTATTTTTCGGATCCTCGCCGACCCAACGTTAACCAGGTTATTTCACTAACAGCCTCGCATCAACATTTGAAATTAGCCACCCGGAAACGTACGCCGAGCAATCTGTTCTAGTATGCGTCTGCATTAATAACAGATCCTTTTGATCCCTGTAATGCGTTATCTAGCCTTGTTACGTGCGCCTATGCTCGCCATATCCAGCAGCCTTTTAAAACTTCATTACCGCAGCTGCTGGAAATTAATTCGAAATCTACGTCGATCGCAGGTGAAAAATAGAATGTTATTATTAATACAGCAATGAATCTCAGGAATCGCAGGACGTCGATGGAATTCGATCGAGCGGATTAATATTGGCAGCAACGAAGTTCCATTCGGGTCGCGAGCGTCTAGAACAAACTTTAATCATGGATCAAGAAACGTCAGAGGTGCGACGCTCTTTTAACCATATTATTACCAATGCTCCACGGACAAGTATCTTTTTCGACTTAATCCCAAAAAAGGATTTCGACCACGGAAAAATCCGTTTTCAGAAGTGATTCCACTGTTACCCCGCTGGCCAGAACGAATTCAGGAAGGAATTTGCATAGTGCAGAAATTCCGAAGGGAAATCGGGCGATTTATCGGGAATACGAGAAGGAAAGGGGCAAGATCTATCGGTGGATACTTAGAGAAAGATCTAGCACCGGGTTCTGTAACGAAGTCCAAAATGTTTTTCCACCGCCGGACCTTCGAGTGCTCAATATCTATGCTAATCCCGGCTGGTGCTTCTCTCCTCACAGCAGCCAGCTCTTCCACGCCGCTCGCTCCCTTTGTTCCACTCTCCTCCTCCTTTCTTTCTTACTCCCTCGGCCTCCCTCCTCGGCCTTTGTCTTTTTACGGTTAAGTAAACAGCGAATCGAAAAGCGATTTCCGGAGTGCGGGATGGACAGGGCCGAAAGACGGTAGGTAAACCCGGCCTGTAATGTCGCAATAAAAATACTTTTATGGACCATGAGATCGCCGTGACCATAGTAAACGTAATAGTGCGATATATACTTTCGGGGGATTCGACCACTTTCCTCCTCCCTGTTCTATCCTCATCGATCGGTCGTTCGATCAGATCGAGAATCCGCTCCGCACGACGCTCCACTTTTAATTGCCCACCCAACGTGCGAATGCGCGCTCGACGCTTTTCGAGCACGTAAATGCGGACTTACACATTGGAAGAGTGTTTGACTTTGATGTCAGCCAGGGACCTCTTCCTGAGAAAACCCCGGGGCGCTATACCCCATTGTTATTGTAATATCCTGGCTGTTGCCGAAGACCAGCGATATGTTGTATATTATTGTTTACCGTACCGACAAAAACCTCTTTCCCTCCTAAACGTTATCCTCCCCATGTATTACTGTCGGCGCCCTGCGCAAACATTTTTCTATCGGAAAACTACGGTAGACGTATATTACCAGGAGACACGCCGACAGCTCTTAATCTCGAGCGACGTCGGGCATTTTACCAGGAAGATTTCGCGCGTCCTTCGTCACCGCGCGCGAATTTCAGGATGGATAGCGCGCTCCGCTCGAACTCCCAAAGGGTATGGAATTTTAACGCGACCATTGATTAACCAGCAATTTGGCGAAAAGCGGGTGATCAATGGGCTCAGCCATAACAACCGAATTGATTTATATACGTATACAGACGATATTGTGCGTTCCTTTTTCAAGAATTTTATTTATTTATCGTAGCTCTGCGGATTCGACTGTTAAGGTCCCTTCGCTCATTTCCTCCGCACACGTCGACAGCTCTCCTACACGGCCGCCATTAGTTCTAATCTGATCTTCTATTCAGCATTTCCGTTATAGCTGTCAACGTTACAATGGAGGGCTGATTAAGCTTCCATCCCGATCGTCGCTATAACCAAAGCTGGCAGCGGCGTTAGCGCCGCTCCTAGAATAATTTGTCCACTTTCCAAATTGATCCGTACCGACAGCATGCCGCGCAAAACGAACGAACGCGCCTACGGCTGATGGGTAAAGCATCGTGGCAGAAAAAGGTGACGAGCAAAAGGGTTTACCGCTGCTGCGGTCTGCCTTCTATTTTTTTTATCCTCCCTGCAGCCTCCGCTGCTGCAATATTCCTGATCGTTATTATTTATTGCTGAGGTATACCCCGTTGGATTTGTGCCGTACGCAGTTAAATAGTATTTTGAAGCAGCTTTCAAACTTCCTTTGCTCTTTTACTGTACGAAGGGACACGTAATGGCGTTTCCACGGTCCATGGATGCGACTCGATGCTAAGATGTTAATGGTGTTCTTTGGTATTTAACTTTGTTCTATTGATAGAATGAACTTTCATCAGTGGTTATCCAAATTATTTGGAGGTGGAACACTCGAGAATGCAGGACTAAATTAACACTAGAACTACCAAACTTGTCAAAATGATTACTAGAGTCTTCTTAGAAAAATTGGATAAGTTCATAAAGATGAACCTTCCAAATTTTACATGACTTTATGATAGTATGTAAATCATTTTACTGGTCAAATAACACTTCCTCCTTTTTCTCTTCTTTTTAAAATATATATCTGGTGTCCTGAGTATGTCTGAAAAGTGACCGGTAGTTCTAGCGTCATATGTACTCAGAAAAGAAGATTATCGTGTTCGTAGCGTAAATCCACGTTTCGAAAAGGTAGAAATATAGTTGGATTTATAAATATGCTTTAGCGAATGGACTTCGCTACGAACTTGTAATAAAAAAAATATCTCATTCCCTTTATCAGTCAGGATCATTTCAATATCTTGTGTTTGCCGATCGCGACTGAGTAAAGCGTACACGGAAATCCGAGTGGTCGCGCAGAGTTACCGAATCGGCGAGCGATGAAAGAATCCATATATGTGCGAATTCCCAGGGGCGAATAAAACATCGAAATCCTAATATCAAAGACTGACATTTGAAAGGCACTAAGGCAAAGGCAAAGAAAGCGATTCTGGAACAGTGGAACAATCCAATATATTCCGAATCCATCGGCTGGTAAAAATCCATAATTCAGAATTGGGTCTGCGGCGCTCAAGTTTGAGCCTCCATTCGTCATCTTGATATTAAGTCCCTAATCGACTATCGGGATCGTAAAATCCTCTTGCGCGGCAACTTTTCCCGAAAGGCCGGGACTACGCGCGGCACGGCATTTCGCACGGGCGAATTTCCGGTATTAATCGTGACTGCAACCACACCCTCCCTTCGTGCCGCACCCTACGTCCCCTGTTCCGCTCCGTGCCCTCGCCCCTTTGCCGCACCTCCGCCTGTATTGGAGCGAGGCGGCGATCATTAGCGTGGATGCGCCACAAATCATTAACGCGATTACACTGTGGCACAACAGTGCGTGAAACGTATTGCTCGATTTCGAATGTGAGGCAGGGGAGTCGGCGGGGCCAGGGGCGGGCGGAACGAGCGCTAATGAGATTTTTTACCTGGCCGCGCGAAAGCGAAAAATTCCCTCGGATGCTCGGGCAAAAATTACCGGCTACTTCGGCCGCTGCTTGTAAACAGCAAACTGCCGATGTTCCTGGATCATGGGCTAACCGGGTTGGGACATTAGCGTGGCTTTTCATCGGGCAAAAAGATGATTTAGGAAGATTTCGAGATGAAAGCGATCGTGAAGCTACGTATCCGCCGCGGGTTGTTAATTCGATTAACCAGCTATTCTACGCGCGCAAAGATATGCTGGAAGCAAAGCCGAGTTTTACGTAATACGATCTCGAGTGTTCCTTCTCAGGAAGACAAGCGCGCGCGACAGGAGGTTGTACGAGCAGCAGCTCTGTTTCTCCGGGGCAAAGAGCATCGAATCAATATCGTACGCACGGATACTCGTACAGATGTTTCCTTTTTTAAAACCAAATATCCTTTTAAACGATTTTGTCGTTCAGAGTTTTATTACGTTCGCCGTAGCGTATTGCGACGGGAATTCGATCACTTTTTCTAAATAAATAGGAGATACGCCATTTATTCCTGCTAGAAGTTTCTTGTACCGATCTTGGTTTTGCTTCGTCGTATAGAACTCCTGCAATACATCACATCCAGTAATCCATTTTTGGCTAACGATCTTTATACCAAAGAAGAATTCCTTCGAATCAACTTCGAGGCTAAGATTTCAATGTGTCAAAGGTAGAAGCGTTATCAAAATCAACGAAGGCACGTCGATCGGACGCCTCGTTATTCCAGATTGTTTTCGTTTAACGGCAAGTACCGGGGGCACTTCGCGAGCACGGAGGTGCGACCGAGGCGATGATAGTATATTTTAATGTCCCCCGCGTCGGCGTAGGTAATATAGGAGTCATTACTTTACAACTCGCGTACAGGCCGCTAATCGATTATTGACTGTCACGGATATAATTACCCGCGGCGGTAAAATACCGTGATCGTTGGTAAATATAATCCGCCAGTAGTAAATCCAGTTACACGCATTATAACGGGGAGCGTATATCGCAATAATTGATGGCGAATCATCGGGCCGCGCCGTATGAAGAGTCGCTAATCGTTGTTTTACGACCAGGCGCGATATTCGGCGACACCTTCGGCACGCGCGCCCTCCTCCCCGCGGTCCTCCTTCGATCAACGTTTTAATCCAATTACAAAAGTTTCCCCAGGGCGCGTCGGGATAACGTCGCGAAAGAAAGGCAGGGAAAATTCGGGGGAATAACCTGGGCGAAATTTTCCATCTCGCTGTGTCCCCTCGTCCCCCTGCCGTCTTTTCCGCCGGTGGTCTTAGCGTCTTCGCTAATTAATCTGCTAAATTACTGGCCCGGAGAGAGAGAGGAGTGGGTCTTCGGCGGAGCGTAGAGACCGCGGGTAGCAAAAGCTTCATCTCCCTGCCGTGGCCCTGCCAGCTTGCGGTGCCGGAGCTACTTGGGCGAATATTTCCCTCTTGCTCGGGAGCACGTGAAAACGCATCGCCAGGCTTGTACCTACGGGCGATACCCGGAGCTTCGCGAGCACGGAAGGGCCGTACCAAACGTAATAACGGCCGCGGACGCGTCTTCCTCGCCCTGATGTCGAGTACCAGGCTGGAAACGTACGAATACGGCTGGCTTCCTAGCGGGAGCCAGATTTGAACCGCGTTGTTAGGTCAGTCAACGTCCGGTATATAGGGCATATATGGTGCTGAACACGATGGGAAAAACGTTTTGGCGATAAGTAGCTGTTGAGTGGAATTGGGTGATGAATAACGTACTTCGTTAAGGCTAGAATTACCGAAACCGTCAAAATGACTGGTCGTGTATTTTTAAAATTATGGCGCTTTGTGACGATGCTTCTTTTGAGATTCTTCATGATTTCCATGCAGTGTTTAAATCGTTATGTTAAATCCTCTTCTTTTAAAAGATTTTCGTAGTGTTTTAAATATGCCTTAAAAGATGATGGTAGTTCTAATGCTAACGAATCAACTGCGATATATCTGATTGTGTACGATTATTTGACTCGTATTATTCTTATACAATATTTCATTATGCAAGCTGTTATGAAATAATCACTCGTGGTCTTACGTATTATGTCCTTAATCGTTCCTGTAACACGCTTTATAAAAGCATATCCGAAGTGTTCTTATGCATATTCCAAAAAACGTACTCTTAGAAACCTGCAATATAATCCACTGCTATTTCCTTGTTTCGAGCATAGAAGGGTACTTCTACCTATTTATTTGGACGAAATATATAGGCGTGACAAGAGTGAATAAGGATAGGGGAACCTGGATGACGTGTCACATTCGGGTTTCGGAAAATCCACGAGCGTATATTGCCCGAAGGCTCCGAGCGACCCACTTGAATACGCGTGTTTAACGCAAGTCTGTCAAGGCTCAACTGCACTTAAAGCCTGAAATGATGAAACTCCGGTCGGTCATCAAAGAGGCACACGCTTCAGCTTCAGCGTGGCGTTCGTTCGAGAAAGGCCGACGCGATCCTGGCCCGGGGGGAAGAAAGCCTACGCTCGACTAGCCGCGATTCGGACTGCCTGTACGTGTCGTGACGTCACGTGCGTTCAACACCCTCGCGTGGTCATCGATCTGCCATCTCCCCCTTTCACCCTCGAACGACGAAGGCGTACCGCGAGCCAACGAGCATCCGCTCCGAGCACGAGCCTGCATACGATCTACGAGATTATATTTTCCGTAGGAAGAGAAGGCGTTCTCGACTCCCAGCGTCGTAAGTGCGTTCGACGAGAAACTGCCGCTGAGTTTTATTCGTTCCTCAATGCCGCCAGGCAAAGTCCAAATTCGTTTACCCTATCTAAAGAGCGATATAGCGATCGGCAGGGCGCCAAAGGAGCGCTCCCGATAACGAACTAAAGGATATTTCGATCTTGTTCGAAACAGGCGAGAAGTCTCTCCGCCTCCTCGCGGGGCTTCCCTCTTTTCCCCGGCGTTCGAGAACTTGGCCGAACTCCGGGAACAATGTTACGCGCACAATACGGAAAGAGTTTGCTCACCCGAGTGTACGTAGCTACGAATATTGGGATGGAAGCTCGAGATAAATACGACGGTGCAAGCTGCGCCGGGGAGTGAAGCTCGATCGAGGAAAGACTCTGCGGTAGGCGCGGCTTGTTTGACCTTGAGATTTACCGTGGTTTCGGCTAAGAGTACTCGGAGCTCAATTCCGCGACATCGATGGGAAAGCAGGAGAAACGTCAGGCTCTCCGCATCGAAATCCATCCTTCAATTCGTTGAACTTCTTATCTTTACGATCGCGCTTGATCGTGACTTTCTATATTAGATGTGTTTTATAATTTGGTTTTAAGAGACCTATTTGCATATTTATTTACATACTTTCTGCCGCTGTATATAATATTTATACGCTTCCATATCGGATCCAAAAGTCCCGAGGCGCCGAGTCCAATTTTAACCCAAATACTTCGCGTGAGAAGACTTTCGTTTATATTCATTAATCCACTGTTGCGTTGATGGAAGGCTCGGTTCTTCAGCCGAGGTAATAACCAAGGATATTATATGTATTAGATATCTTCTAATCAAGAGTGGTGCGCAATCTCGTGCTACCTTGTGGATACGGCGTCGGCCTCTCGACCCCACGCGTATTCGCCCCAGAACCTCGATTCAGCCCCTCGAATGACCTTTCGCAAATAGCGCGGAAAGCCCACTCGATAACACGTGCCCTTGTGCATTCCCCAGAAAATGAAATATACATACGCGCCGCTCGAAAGGTCGCAGGCGTAAGTTCGTTAAATGTATCGTGAAACGCCACGCTTATCCTTTTTCTTCCACGACTGACGCCCGTAAACCCTATCGCCTTCCATCGGTCGTGGCGGAATTTAGAAGAAAGGATCGATGGATCTCGGGGCGTATAACGAATAACGCGCTCTGTCTTCTGCGACAAAAAAACGTCGGCCTTCGCTCAGACGTTAACGTATGCCGATTACACGGACGATACAAAGAATTCTTGATAAGCATTCGGACACGCTATCGTCGAATTCTGAAATTAGCTGGACAATCACGATTCCGCAGATACGACGACCGCCAGATGGAGATTCGATGTTTGTTCGCTATCGCGTAAACTCGACGTTCCAATTCGAGTCGTGAGTCAGGGATTTATTTATACTATAAGGAACTGAGAAAGTCTGTTGTGGAATTGTTTTTTCGCTACACGAGCATGACAGGGTTTAAAACAGGAATTTTCCTCTAACGTGGATATAATGAGTTATCCCTGCTTTATCGAAGGCGAAGGAAGTTGATTGAAATTAAAAAACTGTCAGGAGTTTATGATTTTAAAAAGGGAGCTAGAGTCTAAACGGTAAATGATCACAGCTCCTACGTTATGCCTTCGGTCAACAACCAACGCGTTCGACGTCAAACGAGCTTACTACTTCCTGTTGGGAGTTAATGAAGGAAGCAAGTCATGGTTACTCGCATGAGTAACATTCTACTCGAAGTGCCCCGAATCCCGTGAACGATTAGGATCGTAGTAAAAACGAATATCCATCAGGAACTCGAAAAAAAAAGAAATTAGTTACGCACGAAGCACGGTGCAATGTTCCCTCGCCCCTGATTTATCGATACGGCCAGTTTAGTTCGCGCAGGCAAGATTTATATCGTCGCTCGCGGAATCGTCTTACGATCGCGCATCTTGGTAGAGACATTGATCTGGAAAGGACGTATTTGGCCCACCTATACACACGTTCGATTCTGCCATCCAGCAAACCCCAGTTTGCGGAGCTGCTCGCATACTATGGAATCTGGCAACGGTCTTCGACCCTTAGAGAGAAGTGAGCGACCTCTCACGTAGGCAATCCCCGTAGAAGGTTGAGCTTTTAGGAGCCAGACGAAAAACTTTCACGGTTATGCGCGGACTGCTTTTAAATTCGGCGAGAAAAAAGGGGAGAAACTGTAAGCTCAGGGACCGATGACCACCGCGGTACATGCTCGTATGAATTACTGGCATCAAAAGTCGCCCCATTATCCCCCCACGATAAAGCCGGTTTATGGCTTCGGATCGTAAATGCAAGGGCGTAAATATAAAAGCCGTTGAGACACGCTAATCGCGAAGAAACATAAATTATTTCGGCCGTCGGTTCCTAGCTACCACGGGTAGCGTGGCAACGCGCGATATTTAGAACAGGTGTGGAAAACGAGTTCGAAGGTAATTACTCTGTACAAGCGTAAATCCTTGCTGATATGATTACGGGAATCACGCCGGTCATTTCGAGATCGAGCTGTATCTAGCGGTTTAGCACGCTTCCTGTCAAATCTATTTTAGGTGATTTCTTGCTCGCGCCGAGTAAGTTAAACCGATCACCCCTCATCGAGATTAATAATACAGGATTATTGACATAGAGTCCGATACTAATAATCCGCAATATGGGCCATATGTCAGAAACAACGCATTTGTATCGATCAATAGTATTTGTAAAATATCTTACAATTTTATGTTTAACGTAGAGAATTTGGGGTACAGTCTGAACGATAAGTTCAGTATGTACTAAAAATAATACACGCAGTGAAGAACTATTTTCGGTGTTTTGTTAAGAATACTATTTTTCTGATTGATAATGCGACATCATATACGGTTTTTGACATTGTGGCAATCGTGTGTATTATACGTGACACACGAATTGGAACTGTTGTCCAAGACTAAACGGAAGGATAAACAAAGGCGATGAGAGCTAAGAGGAGTGTGAACAATGGTATGATCAGGAGAGTCATTCAAGGATAAGAATCGACGGTTTTTCTGAACGATAATAGGGTCTCATACACTTTTTTGGACATTACGACAGTTGTGCGTATTGTACATGATACACGAATTAAAACTACTGGTCAAGACGAAGCGCAAGGCTAAACAAAGTGGGATTAGGGCTAAAAGGGGTGTGGGCAAATGGTATGATCAGGGGAGTCATTCAAGGTTAAGAATCGACGGTCGGGTACGGGAAATCGCATCCAAACCTTCGCGATCGATTCCTGTCGAATTTCTGCGCCAAGGTTTCATGGCTTACCCGGGAATTTATCCCATGGGAAATCAGTTAGTTTCGTTCTCGCTGTTACGGGGAGCAAAAGCGGCTCTCGAGAAGGCCGAATAATCGGTCGTCGAACCGTTAAGCTCGATAGACGCCGATCGGTGGAATTTATGCGCCTACCGTTTGCCTTTCGTCTCGGTGCAAAATGTAGGACGGTTATTTTTCACTCTCGTGCGAAAAATGTATTTCATTTTCCGCGGTTAGCGCAGCTCCGTATTACGGCATAGCGCCGAATGAGGATACGCAGCGGTCAACTGTGACGATTTATAAATGGGATTTATCCTTTGCACACGTTCGCGTCGCTTCTCTACGCGAAATAAGGGTTTTTCGCCAAACGAATACATTAATGTTACATGTGGTATAAAGCACGCCATGTGATATTCACGCTTACTCGTATCGTCCAGTTAATAATAAACTATGACTAAGTACATTTACGGAGAAAGTCCATTACTTAAGCTTTAATCGCGCGTTTACACTTTGAAATAACTTAACCTTCACCTGAAAGTATTCTCCTTCGTGATCAGGTTAGAAAAAGGTTATTCCATGATATCGCATGCCGCGGAGAGTAGCATTGGTTTAAAAGGATGGAAAGGTGGCCTGTCGCCGTTTAAAACGGGAAATAAAATCCAATATGCTTTCCGGGGTATAGGTTTTCCCGTGTTTTGTATCGTACTCGCACGCCAACCACATTCCACGCCTGTGGCCACCGTGGAAGGATATTTTTCAAGGCTAGAATTCCTTCTGCTGGCATTTTATTAGCGGCCACGAAACGGACAAAAGGCGACGCTCTGCATTGTTGTGCGGTGCATTGGACGGGACATGCAACGCAACCGCGCATAATTGCACCGGCCTGCATTCCCAATGCACGCGAGCACTGACAGCCGGTCGAAATTGTGACATCAGCGCGTGGGAATCATTTGAAAAGTAGGCGAACATAGACAAGCCTCGAATTTCAATCTGCGATGTAATCAAACGAGGGCCTTCTATTTGGAATTTTTCAGATTAGCCTCCTCGTTATTCGACATTCCGTTTTCCGACGCCCCACCATTATCCCATCATCCGCTCTCGAATTAATTCCCCTTTACTACATGACTTATCTGTAACGCACTAGAAACAAACGTTCAAAAGCCTTCGCCGCGTCGTAAGACCAGGGTAAAGTTTGCAAAGTAATCAGAAACGTGGAAGGGGCGCCCGGTACGCTACACACATTTACGCGAGTTTCAAACTTCAGCCGCAATCCGCACACGCTCCCATTACAACGTCTCCGACGAACGAAAATATATTTCCGGGGGAACTTTTCGTGGTAGTATCCCGTACAAGCGGGAATTATTAGCTGGATTTATGCGGTGAAATGATATTCAGCCATTGTGAGCTCTTACAGCCGGAAGAAAATAGCTCGACGAGCTGTATTGAACATCGCCAAACTCTTAACATTTCATTGCCTAAAACTTGGATACAAATCGTATATCGTGAGCGGTACGCTTTGATAACTAGCAGTTTTATCGAATTTCTATCCCGCGGTATTCATAATTCCGTCACTGGGAATAGTATCGACAACGTAAATTCGTGATATCATTTAGAGACGGTGACTAAAATTATATCGTACGCGAAATGATCCGAAAAACTCGGAAGTGCAAGGAATACCTCGGAAATTTTACAAATCGACCTATAATAAGTACGCAGCGATACTTATACTCCGCCATTTTATCTCAGAAATCGGGCGTTTTTTTTTACCAACAGATAATGAAGTGAAAGAACGTAAAAGTGGAATTCAGGTATTAGTAGATCGACGTTGAACAGAACGATGGATCTCCCCGAGGATATTTATGCGCGGAGCTATCTTTTCGCGCGACCACTGTGGAATCGTTGATATCAATTATATAAGCTCCGGAACTTTGAGATCGATGCTGTAAGTCACCGAACTTCGTTTTGAAGTTCGTTAAGGAAGTTGCCCACTTTCGTATGACAGCGGATAACCAAACTCGCGTAACGACTCTTAATGCGATGAGGCTCGTATAACGAACGAAAAGTTCAAGAAGAGAGGTGAAGAGAAAGAGAGAAAGAGAGAGAGGGGGAGAGAGAGAGAGACAGATGACATGCGTATTTCGCGATGTTCACAATTTGTCGCACGCGACGTCTGACGCGTGTTACGAAGTTAATCGTGCAAATCTTGTTAAAATTAGGTTGCCCGTTTGAAGTTAACCCTATCGTTGGCAAGGGAATTGCAGATTGCACCCGCGTGTATCTTTGAACCCGTGAAAACTTTACTCAAATCATGCTTCGAAAGTTCACTTGGTATTGTATCGTTCTGGGATAATCGAAGAGTAGTTTATCAGGACAAAAGGTGTCCACCCTTCGCTGAAAACGCAATTTCTTTACCGCAGAAACGAATGTTTCACCAGTGTTTATAGTAAATTATTGTTTACAGCGCGGCATGAAATTTGAAATATGCGAGAACCGTGTGCGGTGTGGCTTGCAACGAAAGGAAAATTAAATTCCTCTGAAATAGACCATTACAAGCATACGTGCCAGCGCCATCTACTTACCACCGCCTCGTGCATCTCGCGAATTTTCAATATAATTGCGTAACTTCAAAATGCCACATTTCGTTCGTGCGCTAAGGAGGATGAAAGTTGCTTCTGTGAATATGCACAGGCGTGATTTAATTTTCCAGAGATATTGATCAGGATGACATTGCATGGAAAGAAGTAAGAATTACAGTAAACCTGCTATCGCTGATCAGTAGTCGTGAAACGTAAAAACGTATTTTTTCTCAACAACGATCTACAAGAGCACGTTTAATTGCGGTCTATAATTCAGTTATGTAAAAGTAATCAAGAGGTATTTGTTCAATCTCCAATACAATTTCGTTACAAACGAATTGGAATTTTGTCCGAACATTAACGAACTCAAGAATTGTATTTGCTGCCAGGTGTAGATGTGTAAATCAATAGCATGGAAATTACCAAAATGCTTTTTCTCATAGCCATTGATTAGTAAAAGCGCGTTTAGCTGCGGTGGATAAAGGACTTACGTGAAACTGACGGCCGTAAAAAAAAACTCCACTCTTGGGGACAGGCATCCCCCAGGAGCTCTAAGTTATCAGCGCACGTTGAAAGCACATCGCGCACAGCCATGCTCTCGTGAAACCTTGTGATCGCGGTTTTGAACTTCTTCCCTGGTTAAATACGCGATAACTTGCATGCACGAATGCCTTGCTCGCACTACTGCGTGGCAGATAATTTAAACTCGTCTTTCAAAAGCCTATCAAGACTTTAGCACGCGACTTTAATGGTGTTGACATTTTTCTCCACAACTACTCGCTGATTGCCCCTACCTTTACAGCTAGAAAAAGGGGCATAGTAATATTAATAGTTCAAGACACAGTTTCGATTTTTGCATCTTCGTCGAAGAACGATGCACAAAAAATGTATATTTATGCGACCTCCTGCAAAGTTCTCAACGATGATACTCGCTCTTTTATCCAAATTACGTATTACTCACTTCTTCCCACACTTTAAGTTTTACGAGCAAAAAAGTCCGATAAAACTGTTTAAACTACACGGCGACGTCGATGGATACGAATTTCTCTCCCACTCCCAGATCGATCAGGAAACTTCTCGATCTCTTCGCACACTTTCATTCCCATGTCACTTTATACATTTTTACACGTCACTTTACACCCCTTCGAAAAACGTGTTCTACCGTAAGAGGAATGAGGATGTTTACTGTTGCACGAGGTTTACTCGAGGAGCTGGACTTTCGGCACTAGAGTCCAATCGTTTGAGCCAGGTGGCAGCACCGTCCGCCATACTACAATATGGCCGCCCAGTACTGACACCGCCATGGCGATTTTCTTGTCAGTTTCCTAACCGTCGCCTTTTTTTATACAGTTTACACGAGTTTTTTAAAAAGCAGCGCGTAGAAAATAAATACGGCGTGTGTGTGTGTGCGTGTGCGTGTGCGAGTTTACGATGTAAGAGGAGCGCGGAGCCGGCAAGGTACCCTTTACGGGCGTTGCGAAGAGGAACGATCCTGGTGAGTGTCTCTCAGGCACGTATACCAGCCCGTTCACGATGCCCTTTACCACCGACGGGCCTGGCTAATTTGTTTACGCGACGCTCCAGCCCATGATCGACCCTTCATGGGAGTTCTTTGTGCGATGGGATCGAAATCAAAGCGTGTTTAGCGTCTCCTGCGAGTCGCTTTGCATCGTTCATAACCTCTCTCTCTCCACTGTCTTTCTCTCTCATAACCACCTCACGCGGCCACGACGCGTCGAAAAACGCTTGGCGCAATACTATAACCACCGGCTACTATCCTGAGTTTTCTCGATGACCCAGAAATATCCTGTGAAAAACAAAGGGACCAAAGAGGGAAAGTAAATAGATTATGTAGACACCGTAACAAAGTTATACGGAATCGTAGTAAATATACCCTTGTGAATTTGTAGAATTAGGATGGAAAAGGTACGGACGGGATATTTCGACCGCTTTGGTAGTTTTAAGCCAGCTGTCGATCCTCGCTGAGGTATGGTCGATTAATAAGCACCGACCGTGTGATATGTACATACCGTATAGTTCCTATTGTTTGAAATCCTCGTCCAGATAGTGGATTATAGCTAAAATCAATGACAAAAATCAAACAAAGAAACAATAAACATCGATGTGTAGTTGTGAATATTTATTTACACGGTGCGTAACCTCGGTGTACATTTATTTGATGCTTTCGATCGTACTAGAAAATAAATGTCCTAATAAATATATTCAAATAAGACAGCATTTAATTTGCATTATCCTGAGATCTTCCCGCAATTTTAATAAAACTTAACCAGAAGCAGATCGCACCCAAAGAAGTTATTTTGCGTCTCCTCTACGACAGGGGTAGTCGCGTGATAGCGCCGAAATTACGGTGTTCGTGTCCAAGAAGCGCTTTCGATGTTTGTAATTACTGTCTTCTTTAATAATCATCTCACGTGGTTGCGCGCATTGGTCGTCCGTCTAACTGCACTCGACAAATAGATCCCGAGGTCTGGCACTGAAAATTAGTTTGTTACCGCACACGAGACGACAGGACCAGACGTTCGATGAAATCGAAACAAAAGCGTGCATTGCGTGTTCCCGAGGCGCTTTGGATGGTTCATAATTCCTCTCCACCCCATAACTACTTTGTTCGGTTCCCTGCACCGCTCGTCGGACATTTCGTCGAAGCTAGACACGTTAGAAAAATCGACAACGTGGAACAAAAATACAAGCACAACGGCAAAGGGCCTGCAGCCCTGTAATATTTATTTATTCCTCTACCAGTCAATACATGGTACAAATAATTGATCAAAACCTCCACATGGAAGATTTAATTTCGAATCGTGCACATTATTTTAAAAGATTCTTAGGCAAGGGATTGTAGTCGACGTTAAAAAAAATAAAAAGAGAATAGCAAAAAGAAATTAATCGTCAAAGGTCCACCATTTGCTACTTGGCCGAGGACTTGAGCTTGCATAAATTTAACAGCCATTCAGTGGTTTTTTTTTGCACTATAGAAAGATGTACGTTACACGTCCAATTCTAGGATAAATAATCTCGCAGGTCGAAGCGAGGGAATACGAGAAACACAGCTGGTTCAGCTTGTAATAGCGCGGCACGTCCGTAGGCGCGGAATTTCACCGCGAGAACGCGAGTTTGATGACCACTTTTGGGCCCGCGTATGCAATGAGCGTATTTCAGATCGATAGCACGGAATCTGGTTTGTACGCCTGAGCCTGGAAGAAATTGTGAGGATGTTGGAAATTATAACGAACTACTCAGGATTTTGGTCGGTCCACGGGATTAATTACTTCGATGGTTGGTAACGTTACACCATCGTGGCTGGAGATACTGACTTACAGCGCTCGATTTTCCTCGTTGCACACTAGTATATTATAAATAATCATATTAAATAACGAATACATTCGTTTTGGACCACATTGCGAACGGGGGCCGCGGTTTTCTCCCGAACGATCCTCTTTTCTCTCCTTACGCGGCATATGCGCGCCGTAAAGCGGCGCCGAGGAATTCGCTTTATGCTTTACATTTCAACATAAACAATCCCGAGGATCTATACCGACAAAGACAATAAACAAATTCCCCGGAATCCCGGATGATATGAAATTCAAATTCCCTCCGTCTACATAACTCACATCCACGCTCCTGATTAGTGTAAACATCTCTCCCAGCCACTCTCCCGCAGGACGTAAATAAATGATCCATTTTATTGCGATACGATCACAGGACACTCGTGCCTTTTTCAGGCTTAGATCCCATCGTCTCTAGATTCTTTCACGTAATATGTGTACCGTAGACCCGGGAAAGCTTTCTTGGACGCCCGGTCCCGCCCCACTTGTCGTTACACGTCTTTAGAACTTCCCCCCTCAAGGCGAAGGACGTACATCTTTTCGTCCCCTATTCGACAGGCGGCCTCCAAAGATTTGATCGCCCTACACGTTCTCCAAACCGTACGATTGTTTACGGATCCTCCGGCGCAACGGCTGACGGTCGTTGACGCGTCGATGGATAAACGAGGTACGTTAGGACAACCCACTTGCCTGGCTCTCGTCGCTTGCCTCCTTTTTTCTCGGGCCCCGATAGCCGCGCGTCCCGGTCGTAGGCGTGTGATCGAAGCGTCGCTTTCTCGCGCCGGGAATCGCCTCCGACTGGGTGGAATCGGCACGGAGAAATTGATCTGAGCCCAGCAGCGGGAAAAAACACACCTGGGTTTCGGTCTTGCCGATCGTGGCCGTTCGCCACGGGCATAACGTACCTAGGATTTTAGCATTTTTATGGAAAAGAGGGCTCTTTAAGACGATTGCTGGAGGCTCTCATGGAAGATATGTGTTGTGTATATGTAGTGGAGTACGTAGGAGATCGTGTCTTCGTTAAATAATATAATGTTCGCATTAAGATGTTTTAAGGTGATTTGAATGGTCTATGTCTCTTTTTAATCCTTTCCTTTATTTAGAAACTAATTTTCCTAAATGTTGTGTATAACATTGTGGTTTCGAAGAGGGACGCATTCTGATGGTGGAAAAGTAACGTAACTGCTTTTTCCTCCTTTTGCTTAAGGTTCTGGTTTTGAGCAAATCGTTTTATGATGTGTTGTATGGATCGTTTAGAACTGGAATCGAAAAGTAGATTAACACTGGAACTACCAAGCTAGTAGAAAAAAAGATTCTGTCGTGTTTTTTTTTAGAAAAAATGCATAGCTTTATGACGAAGCATATTGAGAGATTTTTCATGATTTAATTGCAGTATGTGGATCGTTATATCGATTTTTTGGTCTTTTCTTTTATATATATGTATGGCGTGATTATGTGCAGAAAGTAATCAGTAATTCTAGTGTTAGCCTTCTATGACATGTATGTAATCTAAACCACAAAGCCTTGGTTATATTCTGATCTGGGCTTTAGTATAATTTTTTACTCTAAGAGAAAAGGTAAATGCGGATATAATAATAATGTACTAGGCGAGGATATAGTCATTTTTGAGCTTACAATAGCTCGTAATTCTCCAGCGAAAATATAAACGTTTTCACGCGTATTGCGTATATGAAACACTACTTGAAAGTTATCATGATTTATGGAAGGTTAAAGACTTTTGATTAGAGCTGGTACAGAAAAGTGAGATCAAAACCAAGTAAGTTCTATCAGGGATTATGTATCGCATGTCAGCTCACTTTCGCAGTGTGTACTTGCTTGCGGTTGAATGGAGTCCTTGTCAACTAGATTTTCCCACGTTATTGTATTGTGTTAACTGTATTTTGTATTCACTGGGACTGGAAATAAATATTATATCAATAACCTCGTTGATGAGTGTCAGCCGTGATATGAATAATAAACAAAGAGTGAGAATGGAAGAAATTTAAGCGTTCTGCGCTCTTTTGTTGCTTCTGTCACAAGGTTCATGTTTCTCTAATTCCACACAAATTTTACAATTTATTTTCTACGTGGTTATTGAGAAAAATTCTGCGTATCAATAACTTCAGTCTACCGTTGGATATTTTCTTTGATATTTATCATTGAAATCGTAGCGAGTCACTCCGCGATTCTTTCGTACATACACTGGATTCGCTGTATCGAACCTTTTCCTCGATACTCCCCTTTGCATCGTACGCATCGTCTGCGACGGCTTGCATTTTGCTTTTTTCCCATCTTCTTACAGAACGATGCAGATAATGTCTGACCCGAAGGAATCAAAGATAAGAACGCAGACGCTGCGCGAATTAAATCCCTGATTCTCTCTCCTACTCTGAACACGTGAAGCGTAAGATTCTGCATATCGGTTTTCCTCGAGATTCCGATAATCTTCGGTCAGAAAAATGGAATTTTGTCTGACAACGTACGATCGAATATATTAGACCATTCGATCTTGAAAGAACGACGTACGATATTCGTTCAGGTTAATAGCAATTGGTAAACCGATAAAACTGATCATTTTTAGAAATTTTAGAACTGATTTCATCTCAACTATAATATTATACATTTTAAATAATATTATTGCACCGACGATTATTAAGACATCCTTATTAATTTCGTCATTGTCGATTATTCTTACAATTGATTAACGTGTCCCTCTTTCGTCTGCTTTCAGGGTGAACCTAAAGAAGATCGAATCCGAGAGACGATACAGGTGCGTACCGAAACGGCAGTCCCAAGGGGGATGTTCGAAAATATCCAAGCAGTAACAACGACTAAACGTATGTTTATTTATTTTTCGTTCGATAATATCGATCCCCCAACCATGCAATCTCAGAGCAATGTCCTTAACGCTATATCATTCTTAATTGAAAACGTCGAATTACCGCGCAAATGTCAACACGCCGCATGCGTACGACTTTTTTTTTGGGAAATAAGCGCCTACGTGATTTTTCTTAACGACTTTCATATTCTTTTTTCTCCCTCAGGACTGCGTGAATAATTGATTTATGACGGGCGCACGCGTCTCTTATCCGCGAGCGCCGGACACAATATCGCCCCCTTCGAGTGTTTTACACGTGTTTCTTTGGATATAGCTGACGTAACGTATCGGGTTATTAATTAAACGTTGAAACATCAATTATCTACGTTATTTACAAGGGGGCCCGCGACACGCGGCTGGAATCGCTCCGTTGTCCGACGCGCGCGAAACGCCAGCATTGATCCGCGATATTTGCATTCGCGTTTATGCGATCTTATAATTTTGCCATTTACATTTATTTTACACCTTCATTTCACATTGTATACCCGTAGACATATATTTCCCCGACTTTATTATCCGCACAAATCGGATTTGCATTTTACCGATATAAATGTCGCTATATAGCTTACCCACGTTTTCCCACAATTTGGCCCTTCCATTATTCTCGGATATTGCGCTTTTTTTTTTCTTCCTTTTTCACGCTTATAACATTCGCCGTGTTCTCTGCGATACACCGAGATTATCCGTACCCCCCCTCCGCGTACGTTGATTTACGCACGTGCATGCCGTGTAATGACAATGATTCAGATTGGATATTACCAACGAACATTTATAATCCCTAGCAGCATTGCACGTCGAGTATTATCCGCAAAGCTCGGCGGAACGGATTTGCCCCCGTGTCTTGCATGTCCCATCCGATTTTCGTGCGGTATATACCTAAGTGGTAAATCATGCGCATGATCACTTTCCTTACTTATTTGGTTCATGCACACTTTCTTATCGTGATCGTGCACCATATCGCATTACGTCTTCACGATGGACGAGTGCGCATCCCTCACCGCACCGTAACGTGAATGAAACTTACAAATGTGCATCGCGTGCCCAACAATGTTAAAGGCCGTCCATTCTCGAGCAGTACGACGACCTTTCCCACGAATGAGAATATTCGTACCCCGACATTCGCCGTTGCGGACCAGTCGATGGTATTATTAATGGCTGTAATACAAAATTGATTTTCCATTATGTTTCGTTGTGCGTATGCGAATGCATTTATATTGTGGATTAATACCTACGCTAGGCCTGATTTCATCCACCGCTGCGCAGCCCATCGATTTGGCGGCAGATCTAATTACGAAAGCATGGAATGACATAAAAAGTAAATTTATTATACGCCGGAATTGTAGAGAACGTTGATCAGAAATACATTTGTGTTGTGCCTTTATCAACCCCCTCTGCCTTATCAACCGATATGTCGTGGCTGGTAAAGGTAAGTTCCTTGGAAACCTACCCCAATCTGTATTATCGACGTCCCCAAAAACGTGTTATCGACTGCGCCATTTACCTACCCTTAAAAGGTCAGATTACGGTATTCGAGTCCGACTGCACCCTCGTACCGATAAGTTATCAGAGCCAGCGCCTGCTGCATTACTGGCAATAGTCAAAGAGGGGATGCCTTCTGATTATTACCTTTATTTAATAAACCATAATCACGATATGTACGTTTTATCGACGGATGGATATTTAGAAATTCCACTTAAAAGTGCTTCTTATCTATGTATGGTATATTCTCATCTGCTGATAAATGCGATAATCGCATTATGTGTTATCACGATACGGAAGTTGATTAACCCCGTCAAACGGTTCATCACTTTAATATCCGTGGTGGGTGCACTAACACAAATTTCGCGAAAGGTAACATCTAATTTACCTGCTGTGCGTTAATACTTTCCATGAAGCTTATTTACTGATTGTAAGAATTAAGAAAAGAATGAGGCTTAAAATTTTAGCCTATAGCGTGAAAGGCAATATCGTTAATTGACCTACACTTTACCGAAGGTAGATTATATATTTAAACTAAAACTTCGTTTTATTATTTTCGTATAGATCGACTATCACGTCGGTTGATACGTAAAATGTAAAAGATGTAAACTGGATTTATGTGGGCGTAATTTATTTGTTAAATCATTTTTAATAATATACCGTTATTCGTTCTGATAATCTCATTTGTATTATTCAAAAAAGCAGGAAGTGTGCTGTATGTCGCAGCCGATAGTTTGTACGGATTGGAATCGAACAACTAATTTCACTTTACTTCTGATTTATTTCATGTTTGTATTTTGACTTCTGGGTTTTACAGTGCAGTATCGATTACCGTTCGCTTAATTAAATCATGAATAGCTCCCGCGATGCGCACTGGTGCATATAACTAAGCTTTTCTCACGTATTATCCATAACTATTTCGAACCGACGCAATGCCTATTTCTCTTCTCTGCAGAATGAAAAGTGAATATTCAGATTAAAGAATTTTCTGTAAAAAAACGCGTTAAAAAATTCTAATAATAATTCTGTGTTACGTGTGTTTCAAGCGACTGGCTTTAACAAGACGAGCATATATTGCAAGCATTTTATTCTGCAAAACCTCCCCGTGATAAGAGTAAAATATACACAGATTCAAACAGATATATTAACCTCGCGCAGTTCTACTTACTTTGATCTATGATATCATAAGATGTACATACTAATGAGAGCTTTAGTTAGACGATGAAAAGGCAAACATCCTCTTATCGTTTAAAATTATCTTCAGCGATCCTCTCTTCTTTTCTAATCCCAGTTTCAACTCGAGTGTTTACAATAATCACCGGCAAAACGGCAGATGGGAAGTAGGGAGCGGTGGAAGTGTTGCTGCATCCAACCAGCGACGTTATCGTCGCCATTCAGGGCTTTCCCAAAACACTTGCCAGTTTCTTAATTTCTGGAATGACCTTAATAAAAGCGTGTACCTGGTTTCTGATGGAAACTTTCCCCATTCCTCGTAGCTGCATCTAGCCGAAAGTAGCCAGAGGTCGGCTAAGGCTGTAAGAAAGAAAAAAGAGTAAGGGGAGACCCGTAGAGGGTGAAAAGTAACCGACCGCAAAAGCGACGGCAAGCTTTTTTATTTCCCGCTTCTTCTTCGTAGAGACCCCATTCGTTCATTAGACTCGGACCGTACAACGCACTCGGCGGACGAAGCTTCTCTTGGCCGAGTTTCTCTCGCGGCTAAGCTTATACGCTTCTACTTCTTCCATCGTATTTCCGCTTCTTTGCCGGCACAACTTTTATATCGGAGATTTTGGATGGCTTTTTGCCGTACATTATCGGGCTCTTCGATATTACGGCTTCGAGGCTTGGTTTCTTAGAAACTTGACCAACAAACTTCTTATGCGAACACACCGCTGTAGTGCGCGCCACTTAACACGTTGACCGCGGACGTTATTTCGACGGAATATTGTATCTACAATAATTCTCTAATATCGATTAATTTTTAACCTTTTGTATTGAAGAAGCGTCTCTTAGTCACAACATAATTTTACGCGACAGCTTGAAAGGTGGTTCTCACTCATTACTTGATTTTACGTGATAATTTTATTGATATTTGAAACGTTAAATTGTGTCTGAAATCATTTTAAGTTAGCCGTAAGAAGTCAACGATAAAAGCAGAAAATCGTGTCTAGTTGCTGATTCGCCCGAGCAAAACAGGCCTCCAGTGCAAGGGTTGATATTATTCTACGGTTGATCTCACACTAATTTTTACATTTACAACATTACGATTTTTACTGTTTACACATTTCCATCCGGTTCGTTGGCAGCGGTCAATAATGACCACCACGGTGCCGCTGAAGTCACAATGTTGGTACCACGGCAGGCTAATGTGTTAACCCAAACTAAGGTCCCTCTTCACTATGCACTCCTGTGTAATTCGCAAGTCGAAGTAATTTCGTTATTACTTCGGTAATAAATCTAGGGTGTAAGAGCAGCGCATAAGTGGTTCGCCGTAATATAAACAGGAGAAACTTCGAAGCGACGGGAACGGGTATTTCATTAATCGTATCGCCATTATAAGCGTATATCGTGAGAGGGGTGATTCACATCAAAGTATCCAGAACTAACGAGTAGGGTGCAGAGGGAAAGAATCGACGGTGGTAAGGAAGGTGGCGGAAAGGGTGCACGGCCGGAATAAGGATGCAAACTAGGGGTTGCGGGAAAACTGGGGTCGAAGGTGGGTTTGGGTGTAGCGCTTTAATGACTTTAATGACCCCGCGATTACGTTGGCCGCAGTCACGGCGAGTTAACAGGCGATAAATAAAGTGCAGGCACGAGTCGTGCCACCGTGCAACGTGGAGCTCGCCAAAAATTCGCAAATCAACCATTCGCCCTACCTCGTCCGTCGGTACGGCCGCCCCTCCCCCTCGCATCGGTACATTCCGAATAATTGGCGAAACGTATTCCGCCCACTGTAGCCGGCCACTGTCGCTGCACGACATTGTTGTCCGCCGTGACACGTTGGCTGTAGCTGGTACCATGATCTTTGATCAATTCCCGGGGAAATGGAGGTTTACATATTCAGATGAATGTGCACGCTCTTCCGTACCAGGGTAGAAGTATCTCTTGCCCGACCAGCATCGATGTCTTCGATCGTTATCGTCGTGGAAGTACGAAAATGATACCCGCTTCATCGCCATTGAGCTCTTTCGTATCGAACAAACCAGCTGTGCTACAGAAAATGGTATATTTTCGATACGGTGTCTCGTTAAGCAAACGCCAGTAAATGGAAAGCGGCAAAAGTGCAGTTACTTTATTCGATATCGAAGCATGAAATTTTATCCGGCACACATGCCAAAACTTTGAATGATTTCGATACAATTTCTCATTATTACCGACAGCCTTCGGGCGCTCGAATTTAATTAAAAATTTGATTACAAATATTTATTTGGCCAATTCGATTACGACTTTATATCGGGATTCAGTGTTCGTTCAAGTGCCTGATTTTCAAGCAGTAGTAATACTTTTTCGAACTCTGTCTTCTACTCTCCGCTCGATATTCGAATATCTCTCGTGCCAAAAGAAAGAAAGTGCCTTCCTCGCCAGGGGCAATTCGTACAGTATTGTTGAAAAATCTCCGGTCTAAGTCCCCACGCTCTATCGCAAGATCCTCGATATACCTTCATTGAACCTCGTGTGGGTACAGCCTTTACGGTTCTCACGTTTTTCCTTGAAGTTTGATCGAAATGCAGATGGTATGCGAGTTTCCAAACCCTAATGCACGCGCCATCCTTTGGCAGCGTGCTGTGGACACAGCAGAGTGGATTCGAGCTGAAAAATGTGTGCGATTAATTACGTAATGTAAAGCACACGCAGCGGCTAAGCAAACACGCGTGTGATCAAGGAGTCAGTAGGTAAGGGATAGATGAGCGAAGTAAACGCTTATGTGGGCGTGTCTATTAGCAAAATGCCGAGAGACACATAGAACAGCGATCTTCAACTGCTTGTTTGCAGAAATTTCCTACGTGTCTACGAAAAAGTTATCGCTTCTTAACTTTTAATCCTTTCGAGCTAAATTATTATTTTTGTTCAGTAAGAAAATTAAATTTTGAAGGGAAACAATTTGGGGATACATGATTAGTAGAAGCAGATTATATGGATGATGACAAATGGAATCATTGGGCGGGGAAGGATTAAAAGTATAGCAGTCAGTATACCAGTTTGAAGAAACTATGTATATATCCAAGTGGCTGTTATACAAGTATCATTAATCCTTTCTTATCCACGGTGACTTCAAAATAAAGTTCCGTCTACGTATCTTCGTTAAGTTAGCTATCGTCTCCTTTATTTGTAGATTAAAATAAATCAATAAGCCACTTGTTATCAGTCAATCGATCATAGCTTAACCACCATGGCTCATGTCCATCTTTCTTCCTTTCCTTTTAATAACATCAAACCACGCCAATAAACAATTAAAGTTTGGTCAGTTCGCCGAAATTAACCAAAAAAAAATAAGAAATTGTGTGCATTATAAAGTATGTACATGACACGCGTATGAAAATACGAGACATATTTTTACCTCACCAACAAATCAAATCATCGTGGGTGAGAGAGCAGGACGAATTTGCTAGTGCTCTTTGAAAGCAAATTGAACAAAAAAGACATGCATGCAATTGTCAAAAAAAGAAGGTGTGACATGGTTTCAAATTATTTAATATCCCAGGGTCATACAGCAACGACCTCAAAATCGTAAGGGTCAACGCATGGTACACACCAGAATTCGACTTACTCCTCGCTCTCTCTAATTACCATACACCTACTAATCGTGTATAAAAACTAATACTCGAAATACTACATAAGTACTGATTTTCTTTTACCTCTGACTCAGTGGTCAGCATAATATTACTCCCATTTCCACTCAATTTGCGCATGTAGAAAGGTTGAAAACCACTGATACAGGAGAAGGTAACGCGGACTCGCGAGGGTGAGACAGCGGCCGAGGCTCGGCAAGAGCGGTGTAACTACCGCCGGAGGCTGATGCTTCAGCAGTAGCTACAGCCCTCTTGGTTTGCCAGGAAGTCTCACTCGCGCGACTCTCTCTCTCTCTCCCTCCCTCCCTCCCTCCATCTCTCCCCTTTTCTCTTTCTCTCCTTCTCTTTGCGCCAAGATCCTCGGTAGCTAGTGCCACCCTCGTTTTACCTCTTGCCTTTCGAGCCTCCGACCTTCCGTCCTTCTTCCTGAAGCCATTTCGCCTGCCCTCCGCCCAGCGGCGGTAGTCCGCCCCCTTCTAAATGTCTATGCTAATTAATTAAAGGACGCCGCACTCCGGCGATGCCTCTTCGCCAGTGGTAAAAAATATTTGCCAAAACTTTGCCCATTTCACGGTGGCGAGAGCACACTCGGCGGCGCGCCGATTGTTCTAAATATTAATCCTTGGCGCTGCAGGGAAAATTATTCGACGTATTTGCCAGCGGCCAAGAGCGACTTCATTACGCCTCGTGCCGATGGATGGCTGCATCATTCGTGGACAGCTGATGCTACGGTGGCTGCGATAATGTAATTGCACCCGCTGACGATGGCGGTATAGCCCAGCGATTCCGGCCTTCGACGTTTATATTAAAGGGCTCGCCGGCGCCGCTACGAAATCCTCTCGAGCGAAAAGGTTTAAGGGAAGCAAAGATGATTACTTTCAAATGGAATATACGTAAGACTGAAACCACCGAAGCAAAGTCTTCCTGAATATTGGAGTGTCGAGGGAGCTTGGCTGCGAAGCTAAATGGAATACAGAATCCGCTCGGCTCGATATTTATACTCTCTCGGGCGGAGCCTTCCTCGCTCTCCAACAACATTGTCCGATCAAACGCAGTATTAATAGGCATTTTCGATAATACGCCGAATATAAATGGATTTTAGGCCACGTATAAATCGCGCCCCGCGCTAGACAACGCTCGATTGCAGTGGGTTTATTCTCGATTTTTGGCCGCCAACGGCAACGTCAGCGGACCTCCCTCACGTCTGTCTCCCTCCTGATGAATCGTTCCCGTTCCGCCCCCGTCGATTTATCTGCCGCGCTCCGTGAAAAACAGCTCGCATAATAAGGAATCTTTGAAAAAGCGGATCCCGCGTGTAAGCCCCCGCCGAAGAAAACTGAATACATTTCCAACAAAACCGACCGACACCTGATTTCATTACTGTCACTTAGGCTCTAAGCCGAGCTTAAGCCCACGTTCTGGGCGAACGTAGGCTTTGCCGTATTAGCGCTAAGCCACCGAGAAACGTGGTAACCGCCGGATATACGCACGAATACTTCCGAATCCGAAACTCGCCTTTCGAAGATTATGGAAGGGCCGCTCGTGATGTGGGAGGGCGAACATCGAACTGAAACGATATCTTTGCAGAAAGAAGCCCTTCTAGGAGCTTTTCGTTTTCACGAGTTGCCGCGCCTCGTCCCTCGGGTATCCTCGCGCCCGGAATCAAGGCAGACAGCGGGCAACTCTAAATTTGTTTGTTGGCTACGTTTTCGGTAACAGCTACTGAGATTGTCTAGTCTGAGATGTAATATACAGAATGGGTTTAGCTTTGTATCAGCATGTTTATACTTATTTCCTAGCATTGAGCTGAAAATTGAGAGCATATATATTACGTGGTAAAATCCTGAGGCGAATAGACGTGAACTTTTTTCGTGGATATTAGGAGTTTACTTTTTGTTATTTATGATCGACTTGTTTGTTCGGTACGTTTTTGACATCGATTTTTTTTAAAAGCTACTGGTCAATTTACTTTAATCTACCATTTGGGCTAGCCGCAGAAGCATTGCGCTTGCAATATGCGTGTAATATGGAAAAATCAAAAGTGATATCCAATTTTCCAAAGCGAGTTTTTTGCGTTTGAGCTTTTATCTACCGCGCCACCATAACACAGGGGAATTTTTTCCGGGCCGCGCTCGTTACAAAAATCCCGTTTAGCGTCCCACCGTGTTTCGGCAGGGAGATCAACGTGCATTTGGCGGGTACACCAAACGTAATCTCATTAAACTTATGTACACGTCGCGCATTCGCATAAACTTTCACGCTACCGCGCAAGCATGCTAGGGCCGCGGATGGAGCATCGAGAGCGCTTTAGTCCATCCACGGTTAGGGTATATCAAAGCGAGCAATATAGTTTTTTTTTATCTACAAAAAAAAGTCTGATTTGTACGATGAATCTTTCCAATGTACAGTTTTCTTCCCCTAGCAAACCAAAAACATAAACTTAGATTTACCAAGTATCTGAATTCTTTCCATGCTAGCAATCCTTGTATGCACGATCGATCTTTTCCATGTAAAACTTTCTTCTCGGAGAAAGTGGACTCAAATATCTACCAAGTATCTAAATTCTCTCTACGATAGTAATACGCGGTAGATATTTGGAGATGTGGACTATGGATATATGTAGGTATGAAAAGTGATACGCGATACTGAAAATCAGTGAAGAAAATCAGTAAGAAACGACGGCAATTTTCGAGAGCATTGGAGAACACCCTATATCCACAGGTCATGAAAAATGTGAGTTTTCCGTGAGCTCGGACCAGGAAATAATCATTACTCCTTCCGGTGCGCGTTTCGTTTACCGTGCGCTTTGATGCAAGCGACCGATTTAATTTGTCTCCACGTTTGGTGCGAGCAGGCCGAAAACTTCGCGCTTATGAAACTAGGGAAAAGCGGTGAATGGAGGCTCAAACTTCCACAGGAAACGCCCCGTCCCCTCGGTTCTGGATTTTTACCGGGTGATGGATATATACTGGATCGCCCCAGTGTTCCAGAATCTCTGGGGTTCTTTCGGTGCGACATTTAAACGGCAGAACAGCTGCTTTGAATTCCGCGTTAAGTACAGCCTTAATATTAAGAGCCGACTCCTGAAAAATGGTTTCGGCTTCGAGATGGAAATAAGACCGCCGTAGAAGGATATTTCAATTATCGTTGTAATATTACCACTTTTCACCCTCCAATGCGTTATACATTCTGGCTATTTTTAGGAGTGCTAGGATAATCTAGGAACACCGTGTAAAAATGGCCTTTCTCTACTCTCTCTTTCTTGTCTCTTATAAGCTGATCCTTAACATAAGAATAACTAGTAATTAATAGGTGGTACATCTTAATATGCCCATTGATATTTCTATATAAAGAAAAGGGAGTAAAAGGCGCGATTAAAAGAATCGATTCATCATGATTGATCTACGAGATTTCTACGGAATTGAAGAGAGATCCTTTCGATGACTTTCGTGGTTCCAGCGCTAATATCAGGACTTTGGCGCATTACAGGCGCGCGACCTTAATTGCGTGTGCGGGAAACGAAAGGGACAGCATTTGTGCCGTGGGAGGCAGGCGGAAGCTGCAGGACGATCGTAGATGCGAAAAACGAGGGACGATTCGATTCTCGTTGCGCAACGACCGAACGTTACGCGGAAGACCCCTTGCCGCGCCGTATCGATTGGAAACAATTCCAAAGTAATTTCCCAAGGCGGCCTTTGTGTACGCGATGTTATCATAATCCCTCGGAGACAAGGCTAATTGCTACGTCCTTTTATAGAGCGTCCGCCACCAACGACTCGTTTCCGTGATCGCCGAGTATCTCGTTCGACAAAGCGAATTATCAGGCGATGGGGCTGCGGCTCTCTGGAAATAATTAAGTAATCCGTGGGATTCCGGTGTACCGTCGGCGGATTAAAAGGGCCCACGTCCCCTCTCCGGAACAGGTGCACTCGCATCAACTAGCGCGTTAAGAATTCAGCTACCACGCCCAAACACCTTGGGAAATATCGAACCCCCGAAATGACACCGCACGATTTCCGGAGAGTCGCGGTAAACACGATGCGCCGGCGTTATATTTAGGCACATTTCCAATGCAATTCGTTGTGCAGAGAATTATCGGAGACAATGTGCAGGATCAGTGATCACTGTCATATTATCTTTGCAGCTCGAATAATCTGACACGACTTCCAGCAAGTGGGTTATTTGAATTTTTCAAGCAACAACGTGCACGATGATCTTTTAAAGTCAGACGCCATACATTGATTACGTCAGTCACGTGTTGGTCTAAACATTTTTCATAGCTGACAGACGATTAGAACCGATAAGGCTGTGTGTTTTTCTCTTGTACCTGCTTGTACTAATAGTACATCGTATCAAGACTTTCCGTATTATTTTTCAAAAACAAAGAGAACGTCCAGGATAGCCTTTGGAAAGCTATATCGTGAACGATTAGGCCTTCTTGAATGACCATGCTCTTTCTACAGAGTCTCTTCGATTGTTATGAACTCGACTCAAGAGTAAGCTACGTGCGAAGTACCGCGTTAGACCCTTCGAACGCATTCACCTTTTTCTTATTGCCTTCGAGGAACGAACCCCTTGTAACTCGTTCCCTTACATATCCCCGAATGCAATTTTTGGCGTGTGCTTCGCGCTGTATGGTATTAGGCGAAAAAAATTTCGCGGCACACGCGTGCTCTATCGTGCCCCGCTCTACGACAATTGGCTCTAATTTGTGCCGAGTGGCCCGCACGAATGCAAACAAAGTAAATTATGCTCACTGCACGTCAGTTTTTACGGCGAATGACGTTAGTCCCGCTTTTCGTACGAACCAAAAATTCTTTTCCGAGAATACCGGCCACGAAGGCGACGGGCCTCGTGTACTCGCTTCTGTAATGCTTTCGTACATCCCGACGATCGATCGGCGTAATTCCGCTCTTATTCCTCGCCGGAGGCATTAACGATCGGCATTAGTCGCAATTAGGACACGCAACCTATTCCACCCTGCGGTATTAGTATTTAAGGACGCATACCAACGAAACTAATCATTCTTTCGGAGGCGTAATTTGAATAATCACCAAGCGGCCCCTCGAGTGATGGAATCCTCGATCAGCGCGATATACGAAATTAAGAACGACCGGGCTACGAACTCCGTAGTAAGTTAGATATACGTAACCAGGGTCTTCGCTAACTTACGACGAACAATAATTTGGGTAACACGATTACCATCGATCCGACGTTGCTGGAATAACATCCTTCAGGAGATCGAGCAATTTACCCAAAGGTCGATGAGGTATATTTATCATGCGATATGTTGCTGAAATACGGAAAGCCTCACAATTTACCAACGTAGTCCGCAGGTATCCACGTTCTTGGCGCGTTCCTTATCTTTTGGATCCGTTAGAGGAGCTTCTTCGAGGTGCGCTCCGGCCGACAAAGCCAATGTCGTTTCTTTACAAGGAAGATAGTTCCCAGCAGCGGCCCCGGCGCGAGGCAAGAATTTGGCTGGGCCGGCATTAATTTATTTACCGTCTAAAATTGGCAGCACTCGGTAGTAATAGAACGTGGGGCCGGCACGTAGTGGCCGGCTTGATTTGATTTACGGACAAGAGCGACGACCAATCGATTCGATTGTACCCAAGTAAGTTTCCCCCTCCACGCCTGGCGCTCCGTTCTGGAGGATAACGATATTCTCGCTTTACCCCGGCCGTTACAAAATCAATTTGCCGGCCAGGCGCGTGGCCCGCGCCATCGGACTCGCGCGGCCCTCTCCTGCTTTTCTAATCGACGCGATGTATCTGTGGCCTTCGACGTTAAATACGATCATCTCGGCCGCTATCGTCCCGGCACGTAGACGCACACGTATATACTTATTTACGTCCACGGGCCCGGATGTATTCCAGACGGGTAAAAGCCCGGCTGGTAAATTTCAAGGCGCACCCCGAAGCGTACCCAGTACACGTATGAAAGTGCAATAAAGAAAAGTGGCGTTCGTGCTCAGCTCGAATGCGCCACCCTGCCCGCCCTCGAGAATTTATTTTCGATCAAGGTGCCCATTGCTGATTAGCGCGACAATGCCAGCTTTGTTCTACGATTAACGACGTTTTCTCCAATTCCAACCCATTTCGTGTACCCTTCCCATTCCGATAATCGTACGTTCGAAATCCGGATAAGATTTAAAGTGCCATTCCCTCGAACTTACGGGGCTAACCAGCCGGCTGTAATGGTTTTCGTTAAAGTTTCGAGCCTAAATGACTACCCTCGCAGAGTGTCTCATCAGTGGTGTACAGGTTTTCCTTGAAAGCTCCGAATTTCGAGGAGTCCTTTTGAATAAGAATCACGGTGCTTCGAAGGATAAACTCGTGTCCTCCATTCAGAGTCTCGTGCATTGCTCGTAGGTGCACGACTCTGTGACGCGGTCTTACAATGATTCTTCACGAGTGCGATCGAACGCGCTAGGAATCGGGAGTGAAGGAATGGATGGCGGTTCGTGGAAGGAAAAAGTAGAATCGAGGAGCCTGGCGGGGCGCGCGAGGTAGTGAGATGCTAGGCCGCCATGAGATAAAGCCAGTTTTTACGTAATTAGATCCTCGTGCGGGTTGTAGGAGCAGATCGGCGATACGGGCCTTAGGTTCCCCTTCTAAACGTCCTCACCTCAACGCCCACGACCTCTCGCTTGCTAACAGGGTGATTAAGACGCGACTGACGACCACTTCTGGCTTTTATCCGCGCAATTATACCTTCCTCGGAGGCTCGATATTGCGATATCCTGGCAGCCGACGGCGCCGTGATAGAATCGCCCGACAGAAATGCTTCTTAACTCGAGAACGAAATTTTCGCACGTTATCCGGAAGCAGTCGGAATTCTTTTTATCCAGAGATCGCCACTGGAAAGCCATATCGCTGATCAAAAGTGTCTCTTCGCTCGAGAGGACCAGGTAACTCGTAACTCTCGACGAGGTGACTCGTTACAAAAGATTCGTAATGATGTTCGTAAAGAAGGAAAGGCAGGGGAGAGGGTATTCTTCACCTCTCGCTTCCACTGTTATAGTACTTTTATTATGATAGCACCTTCAGCTACCAATGTCGTTTATACACATATATAAGTGCCAACCAAGTCGGTATATCTGTGTTAGGCACAAGTTATATTAGAATACATGGAAGAAAAAGAATTGCAAAGGAAAGGACAATTATATCTGAATATTACACAAAGTAGATTTTCGATCAAAGTTAAACGATGCGTGATTAATACGTTGAGTACCGCGTCAGTCATCGGTGACGGACAGTGTGAAATATGATATACAATGAATGTGCATAAGCATTTCGTTCTAAACGTAAATATCTTCTACTACGATAAGAAACAATGACCCTAATATGTTTACACTCCTGCATCGAGTAAGTTTCAATTCGTTAGTAGTGCGCTTCGCAGTGCTATACCACGATACCAGCGCATTTCTAATCAGCACGCGTGGCCTAACGAGGATTTGCTTATAAATTCGCCTGGCACTCAACGAGTTAAGTCGAAACCCTATCCGACTTCTCTTTTATTACGGTGCGATCTAGGGAGTTCTTTCAACGGTGATGCGACATGTCGCCACAGCCCGAGAGTCCGGCTCGAAGGATACTCTGAATAATGGATGATACTGCCTCGTTCGCCCCTTTTTCTCCTTCCGCGTTACTTTTCCTCGCGGCCTCGTTATCTCCTATTTCGCGAAATTGAGAATATACTTCCCACTCCTAGCTTCTTCGCCTCGTCCTCTCCCGCCTATGTTTGGACGTTTGCCGAAACTGAGGCCCCGATCATTTCACTAACGCCGCGAAACTTTCCAGTTACCGCGCGTGTTCTTTCCCTCATTAGCAGGCCGCAAAAAGCCCTGCTTATCGGCCACGCTGTGGCAATTTTATTTCTTGCCCTCGCGATCCACCGTCGCTCCTGAGTTCAGGAAGAAAAAGTCCCGTGCGAATACATTAGCGCGGCTCGGAATTCGAATTAGCGCTAATCCTCGGGAGTCGATTTTGGAGGGAAACGTCGAGACAATACCGCCGATGAGCCGTAAAAATCCCATCGCCACGAGCTCGGTTCGCCGCGAGGGTATCGTTCGAAATGGAAATTGCAGCCTGCACGCTTAGCTCGTGTTTTGATAAGCCTGACGATAACCAGGAATTGTGCAGCTGTATCTAATTATACGGCTGCCCGGAGCGTGCGGCGGCGAGGGAGGCTCCTCCTTATTCCGGCATGCATCCTCGGCTCACGTCACTCGTGCGATCGTCGTCGTCGTCGTCGTCGTCTCCCCAGCGCGGTTCAATCTATCCTCGAGATTTACGAAATTCAAGAGCGAGCCCACGGATCTATTACTACGCTTGGCGAGATTTGCAGAGCTCCGGTTGCTCGTCGGAGGACCACTCCGCTACCGGGTAAACTTCCGTTCGTTTATCAATTCCGCTTTCAGCATCGACCATTGGGACTGTTTGGTTTGGTATTTCAAATCATCGCCCGAACTACCAGCGCCACTCGGGTCGCGTAAAAAATCCCGAGGGTACTTCGAAATCTCTTCCTCTCCGGCAAGAGGTGGAATTTCTGTATAATACCGGGTTACAACGTCGATATCTGCTTTTTCCACGGACCCCGAAATATGTCGGTAGCGTAACGTCCGCGGTGAAAAAAAAAATATATATATACATGTATCCCATTGATAGGGCAGGATATCGAACCGGTATTTTTCGCTATTCAAACGTGCGCTCTACCAGCTGCGTTCGTATCGATCTGCCTCGTGCCGTTAAATCCGTGAGAGTTCTTAGCGCCCCCAATCGATGATTCCATAACGATATTATCGACGAAGAAGGGAATTTGCGTCGTTTCTTTATGGCCTTTCAGGCAGCTGCAGTAGCTCGTACGTTCCTTGAAGCTCACGTCGCGTAGAATGTAAGTACTTTTGGGAAATAAGGGCGATAGAGTGTTATCGTTTTTTGGCATCTATCGTTCCAGAACACGGGGACCCTTGCTCGCTATTGTCCGCACCTCGAGCCACCCTCCTTTGTTCCTTATTCTTTTCTTCTTAGCGAGTAGCTCTTCGCTGCACTGGACGAACTGCGAGCAGAGCACGAAACGGACGCAAAATTTCTTCCTTCGTATATCACAGTTTCGCTCCTGTGTTTGCGTAGTATAAAATAAGGAAAATAATTGAAATCAGTCCCGTAATATTAACTTTATGACTTATCTTTGGTTTTCGTTCAAGTCGCGTGAGGCGTATCTCCCCACGCTATTACAATTCGCTGCTAATCTTAATCTTACGATATTTGTAACAGGTGAGAAGTTTTGTAACAGGCTCCTTTTCGATCTTTCGTTTTGCAAGGAGCATTCCAAACAGCCTGAGTAAAAAGTTCAACGTGAGGCGTATACGCCTCACGGGGCATCAAACGTGTTAATCTCGCACGAAGGAAGCGTAGATACGCGCATGTTACGAAAACAGTCTATCTTTGTCAGCACAACCAATACCCATTTCCCTCGTCACTGGTCCTCATACCGTCGTTTATTGCCAACTAATCCAACGTTACTACCAGCTTGTCCTAAAATGACTACACGTCCAACATCGAGTATCGATTCTCCTTCCCCGGAATCCAGATCGTCCTTCTCCTTACTTTTCTCTCAGCCGATTCCCTGTAAAAACCGCGAGCGTGGAAGGAGCAAAGCCACGGTAGGAGGCGTTGATTGGCCGCCAATCGGTAAGCACGACGAGAACGCCTGGTTTTCCGTCGGTCCGTGGAAGATGGGAAAGGATTAAAGGCTTTTCTTTCGAATTTCACGTCAGTCAGCCCAGCGCCCGAGGATAATCCTCCGGGGCACTATATTCGCGGCGCGTATATAAAATAAAGAAGCCCCACCTCCGGCTCCTTTCTTGTTGCCCGCTTAATAAAGGTTAATAAACGGCGACCGATGTCACGTGACGTGCGCTCTTCTCCCCTCCCACTCCCCCCCCCCTCTCTTTTTATCTCGCTCTCGTTCCCTCGCCCGCTTTCCTCGTTTCCCCACTTTTATACGGGCCAATGAAATGGATTAAGCCCTTTACGCGCGTTTTGCGCCCCTTCGGGAACTCTGGGCGGACCCGGAAGAAAAACGAGGGGGCCAACTTCTACGCTCCTCTCGAGTTATCGGGGAAAATGTACTGGAGGAGCTGCCGCGAGACGCTAATACGTCGCGGGCTGCTTAACGGATAAACGCCGAATTTCGACGAGGATCAAGAGGCGTTTCGAGTAAACGCGGGACGATTTGAGGTGGTGGTACGGTGCTGAAATGGCTCTGGAAATCGGTACTGTAACGACACATCGAATGGCGCTGCTGTTTACGGGGAGGGGATATACGGAAAAACGCAGCGGTCGTTCTGACTAATAGTAAGTATGTCGCGGGGTAGAATTGGAAAAGGGAATAGGAAGTGCGGTATGAAATTGTCTAAAGTGGATCGTGCCAAATTCGAAATTCGAAGTAAGGACGTGTCGATTTTATCGGGTAATTATTGGAATCATGTTAAAGACCGTGTTTTAGTCAATTTTAAATTTCTACACTATAGTGCATGAGAATATAATTAATAATTACATATAAGAATATTGGAGTATAAGGATTAGATGCAGTAGATGTTCACAAAATGAGTAAAAACACGAGGTTATGCAGCCGATACGATAGACAACAAGGATAAGTAGTATATATAAGTTGTTGCCAAAAGTACAGAAAAGGAACACAACTAGAGTCATACGACTAACCAAAATATATTGTTTATTTATAATACAATGATGATGATAACTGAAACGTCGTTGTATTTCATAAATACAATTTTTATTTTTGTGGATGTTTAACATTAACGGATATTGACTAGAAAGTCAGTAATGAACCACCTTAAGTAGAAAACGACTGTACGCTACGAAAGAAAGTCGCCATATATGTTTGTTCCATGAACGCACGCAGTAAGTCATAGTTGCATCATCTGGGAAAAAGATTTTCAAATAGTCGTTCAAATGTCATTTGCCCACACACCAACGTGTACTTAATGAGTTTAATTCTGATTATATCGTGAAATCCAATGCTTGGAAACACGGTGAAATTGATTCGGGCGTAACTACCTTTCTTAACTTTCGACTTTCGAACTTCCCGAGCCGTAGTTCCTTTTTCCTCTTCCTGTCGAGAAGCTGCAGCCGCCGTTTGCTCCGGGAAAATTTACTCGGCAATTAATTAACGTCACAAAAGAAAGAGGGAGAAGGAGGAAGAGAGGGTAACCGATGCCAGAAAGCATTCACTATTTTTAGGGCGCAAAACCGGATAAACGATTCGGTGCGTTGCTCGACTTCTCATCCAATTATCGATACGAACATTTTCTCTATCGGACCATTCGTCATTGCAGCTCACCCTTGCATTGCTCGTTAGTCCGCCGAGCCTATGTTCGTGGAATTGGTCAGCCTGCCATGTGCATTCGACAATCGGCCGTGCGACTATTAACAAGCCGCTCTTCTGCACTCCGACCGCTGCTTAGTCCCCGCCTATTCGCTGCTTTTTCACAATATTCATTTAAACCACATTCCATTTTTAGGGATACACTCCGTTGATATCGATGCAAATTTGTCATTCAGGCATAAGTTACCAAAAGACCGTGTTCCCTTAACTCAAGGGTGTCGAATATTTTAACTTTCATAGAGCACATTGGAAGCAAAGAAGTTGTTTTTAGTTACACATAAAATATACTCACGAAAGCCGATTAACATGAAAAAGGTGGAACATACAGTCACATACAGTCACATACAGTCGCATTTCATTAAAATTTAAATTGAGTTTCATTGAAATAATTTAAACATCGTTTATTCATGAATGTTTTATTGTGAAAATAAGTAACATGATAGTAACATAAAATTAGCGAGACGTTTGACGTTGTTTTCAAAAACTGTATTCAAAAACTGATCTGATATTTAGACACAAAGTAGACGAATGAAAAAGCCATAATTTCTCGTCGATAATCCTCTATGGCTATCCTAATCTTCAGGGAGTAAAAAAAAAACAGAATACCTGCTCACGTCCGACGTAAAAGCGTAACAGAATAATTTCATTATCCGCCCAATTTTCAGCGGTACGTATTTTTACCCTGCTATATTCCCGCATCAAGCCGGGCGTACGCGTAATTTTTTCGAAGCAATCAACGAGCACCGCGATCGTCGTTTGCCGAGCAAAGAATGCGCGCAAACGCGGACGTGCCCCATTGGCCCAAGTGGCGGCCAACCAGTGCCGCACTTTCGGCGCAAAATCTAAACGCGCCACTTTGAGTGCAAGTTAAATGCTCTCACGTCTCGGTGCTCTCGAGGCTTAGGTCGGAATGCGGGGAATATTCCTCGCGGTCGGAGGCCATCGGGAGGTATCGGGTAGAAGCAAACCGCAAGCCATCGGTACGGCCAATTATACGAGGTCCTAATAATTTAACTACGTGTCGTTGCCCTGCCCAGATTTGGCCGCGATAACGGTGTACCGGTCGTCGTATGCACCGGGGTCGCCGAACGTGGATGGGGTTGCCTCGTGGCCGCCGATCCCGGAGGACATTTTATGGCAACGTTATGGCTTACTAATAACGGGTTACCCTCGCATTTTAGGACTGCTAATCACACACGTTGCTCGCGTCGCATGAAGCCGGCAAGCGACACGTAATAATGCCTTGACACGGTCAAATGAGATCGCGCCCGTTAAAAAGTCTAATTACTCGAGGACATTTCGGGGCGTCGAACCTTCTCGTGGCCTTTCCTTCCTTCCTTCCTTCTTCCTTCTTTTTCCATAAGGCAGTTCCCCGACGACAGGATTCACGAGCGATTATCGAATCCGCGGATTTTATCGAACCGCCACCGATTCTCCGTGAGCTTAACGAAGCGATGAACGTTATAGGGCCGATAACCGTTCCGAGCAATCTGCCGTTAGTGGCCCCGGACGTTAATGGGGAAGCAAAGTTTCGCCGTGCTTTCAGGAGTCCGGGAAAGTTTTTCTCCCTCGTGGCTCAACACCTCCGGGTTTGTCGTCGTTCTCGTTGTTATTACGGCCCAAAGTCGATGTGCGTATATATATGTGTATGTATATACGTATATAGCGACGGTGGTTGCGTACTCCTAACCGATGCTCCGACGTATGTCCAACTTTCTCGCACGTCAGAACTTTCCTAAACGCATTGGGCCGCCACGCGGGCGGGTGCCTTTCCCATTGGAAAATCGTATCCCCGGCGTTTTAACCGTGCCGATTAAAGGGAGATCACCGGGGGATTCACGACCTTGACGTATAAACCGGCAATTCTTTGTTCAAATAGCGAAATGAGACGAGTTCGATCGAAATCGAATTCAAGGGAAATCCGCGGCGCCGCGCCGGGGTGATTCATGAGAATGCCGAAGGCTTAACGCGGTGAAGGATAGGAGGCCATGAGGCTTTTTGCAGAATGTGGGCGTGCAGTAGGAAAAAAGGACGCTCCGGACGTCAGACAGCGAAAAGAAACGATCCGGCTCTGGGAACAATTTATTTTCTATCTGAGCGGGGCGATGCGGAAAATTCAAGCCGTCGCGCGCCGGCTGTGCCTGTATCAGAACCGTTCAAAAGGGGCTTCGGTCGACTTTCCCTTTGTTTTACAGGAGATAAATAGAATGTGCCACCTGTGACGCCAGACCTCTGCCTTTCTGAACGCTTGACAGATCTGTGCAATGATTGTACGGTGTCCGATATTCATCTAAAATCTGTCGAATTCTCCATGCGATTGTTTGTTTTTCTCAATCGAGCTGGTTACTAAGGTATTTTGAGTATTTGTAAAATATGCGTAACATAATGTGCCCAGGCCTCGATGATATAACAGATCTGGGTGGTCATATGTTGAGCAAAAAGAGGTAATATGTAATCAACTCAGGTGTAAATTCTTTATCGTCGCTACATATCTTTCGTTCCTCTGGGTGGGAAGCTTCTCAATGTACAAAAAATTATGAATTATAAAATAACTGCATTTGAGTGACCAGTCCACGAAAATAGTATAGGCGCAAAGTATGGTAGAAGTTACAGTTAAGGTAATAATAAATTCACCATACTTAAACTTTGCGCCGCACGATGACGCAAAGAACGAAAAAATCGCCGGACGATGATCAATAAAAAACATTAAAAAACAGTGTGCACAAAATTATATACAATTTTTACTGGGACAAGATCTCGACCCGACCTACTGGCTGTTTCATACTGCACTGATTCAATGACTTAATGCCTCTCCTCGATCAACATATAAGCAGACGAGTCTGTTACATTTTGGGAATTGTTTCTCGACATTCTGGGCTTCATCTTTTATTTACGCAAGCTTGGATTTAAACGTATCCTCCTGCCTATTTTTAAATCACTGGAGAGCACCAATAACACGTGGAGGAAGTTTTAACCATAGATTCTTTCGTGGACATCGTCAGGGTCAGCCGATTTAGATGCGTAGATGGGCGTTTTGTGCTATAGATATTTCATCGATATTGCGGAGCTTAGCGGTGCCCCTTCAATAAGCGCCGGTTCCATTAATCGCGGTCTCTTGGTCCCAACGGTATTCCGAGGACTAAAACGAACCTCCGGAATCAACGATATTTCCCACCGAATTCGAATTTGCCATATCTCTACCGTTACCGCAAGGGCGATAGCCGTTTAAGGGAGGGCCATTCAAAGTAGGGTAGAGTGCCGGGTAGAGGCTTGGACTCGTATATTCGCGATTCAAGATTCGATCTCACCCAAGGGCTGTGTATTTTTTATACGATAATGTAAGAGATAATTTTCTTCCGTCCCACCTCAAACTAGTTTTTGGGGTAAACGATTACGGTTATCGTTGCCAAGGACGACACCTAATGCAAACGTTGTCCCAAAATCTACAGAGCGACCAATTCCATAAAAGTCGTAGGAATTGATTTCAGAATTCGATATAGATAGATACAATAGTTGCTTGCTTATGAAGAGGCTAGAATTCGAGCAATATCGATAATGCTCCGCTCTTGTTCCATGGATGATGATTTAAGGCTCGCCCTTAAATCTTCATCCGCGAAGCTCTTCGCAGGGGACAGAGCGTCCCGTTTTGCGGATGCCAGCAAGGCCCACTTTTGGCAAGAGTCCCTGGTATGAACGACTCTCGCAGCAGGCAGCAAGTGACGAGCAAGAGCACCGACTGGTGGGCAAGTTTGCACCGTGGTGCATGCGGTGCTTTATCGTAACGCGGTCTAAGAGCCGCGGGTAATGCGGCTCCACTGTAGTAGATTTATACCCACAATTGAATATTACGTTATTACTCCACATTCCCCAGGTCTTTTATCGTCCTTTTGTCGGGAGGTATCGTCGCTCTCACGAATATGCGTCGCCGGCACCGAGGGTGATTTACGCGGAACTGCTGGCGTATTGCGAGCAACATAGATACCTACATTCTTTACCCTTCCCAACTCCACGCCCCTCTCCCTTTCTCCCTCTCTTTCCCTCTGTATGCACACGATGACAACACACGGGGGAACTGTTTTACGGCATCGTAAGTAGAGTCGCGCGGCATTCCGTTACTGTACATTTCCATATTCCACCTGGTCGTCGTGTTACCCCCTCCCTGCGCCCACTCCACGCCGCGGATACACCTGGCCTGGTTCGGTAGGGTCCTAGTGCGGCTTTATATTTTGCTCTCCTCACGCGTGACGTCATCACCGAAATACGTGAGCCGGTTTAGGAATGGCGAGACAACACGTAAAGCCATGGAAGACCGCGGCATCAACGGGCGCAACGGGAACCACCCTTGAGCCAGGAAGGGATCTTATTCCGAAAGAAAGCCTCTAAGGCGGATTCCACTCTTTTACGTATAAATTCCTCGAATCGTGGAGGAACGGTGTTTACACCTCGCATCTTACGCTCGCCTTTGCCTGGGTTTCTGCGGAAAATCAATTTTGGCGATCTCCTTGGCACCGCGACAGGATACCGTGGGAATTAAATGCCTGAAGGTTCGAGCTTTTTATTCGTCGGAATGCCGGTTGAAATTGCAAAGGAATGAATTATACTCGCTACCACGGATGCTGGGTTAATATCAACGCGCTGGGTTTGGGTATTTTATGCCTGTGGTAATATGCGTGAAACGATAAAGAGGGAATTCTCACCCTTTCCCTCCGACCTTTCGATCCTTTGCCATGGTCAATGTACCCGAGGGAACCTGATAGGATGCGAAACAACGCTGTGTCTAACGTACATATCGCCAATGACGAATGCACGGCCGAGTCTCCTCGGAGAAGGCACCCTTGACGCCCCTAACGTGCATACGCCAACATGCGAATCCAAGAACCGCGACACTCGCTCTACTCAAAACCGAGGGGCGTTAAAGCGAAGTTGCACGCTGCTCGAATCTCATGCGGATTGAAGTATATTCGGATTGGCGAGATCCAAGAATTCCCGAGTATACAGAGTATTTACACTCCGCTAATACTCGCCATGGCGTATAATCCGTGAGCGCGGAGTGTGTCTCAGAGGGCCATGGCGCTTGATAGTGTGCTCCAGGTGTGAATTACAGTCACGCGATTGCTCCTTCGCGCACAAACCCTTAATTCCTACCTTGAGAGGGGGACGGTGGAGGGGGGAGGATTGACTTTGACATCCGGCGGCGGCGAGTAAAAGGGCCGTGCCGGAAGGCGCTTAGAATTTCGAGGAAAAAAAGGGAGGGAAATAGAGAGGGGAGGGGGTCGAGTCGGTCGATGCCCAGGGGAAACGGATGGGTTTTAATATCGCGGGCTAGACGAGAACCCGTCAGGCCTTGGTTACACGGGAGAACGCGGATTTGCTAAGCCTTACAGATTGTGGGTTCGAGACTCGGCCGAGTAAATCACGGCGTCGCACGGGGCGTCGGTGTTCGTACTTTAGGATGTGCCAGGACCCAGCTGCCACGTTACCCTGCCGGATCATTCCGCGGGATTAGCGATACTTCAATAAACCCCTCGACCTTCCTGACCTCCTCGGCCAGACTATGCCCGGCCACCACCCCTCCTCGAAGCCCGGCAGGCTGCAACTTTGCGTACACCAACTCCCAAACTGTTCCGTGTAAGCCGAAAGGGGCTTTTCCAAACGAAACGCTTTGCGCGGCTCTTACGTTTAGCGGCTGGTCAGCCGGGAAGACTGGAGATGCGAGCTCCGTCAAACGAATCTGCTCCTTCTAAGGCTATCGCTGGTTAACTATTCCCCAAGAATCGCGCGGTAGACGACCGGGAGATCTATGCTCAGTGCTCTAACTATCGATGGTTTAACCGGAATCCGTGGAAACTGAAGCTTATACAGCACGAGCATTAGAAAAATATCTCGATGTATATGTTGGAATCACAATTTTGGTTAATTAACCTTCTAACTAAGCCTGGATTTTGCATCTGGTGGTCCTTTGTACCATAAGATTACACGAGAATAGAGTGGTGATGAATAAATTGTATTGTCTTTATACATTTCCGTGTAAAAAAACGTATTAAAGGCTTGTACGCTTGAGTATTAAATAACACAAGTGTGTACGATGTACTTGAAAACTCGGATTCCTCATGAAACACTATGATGGTGTGTCAGAGCTAGGAGGCTTCCGATCACGATAAAAATACAGTACCGCCTTTTAGAATGATGTCTATACAACTGCTATTTGCTCATTCTTTAAGTCGAACGTCTGTGAGAAAATTGATATTCCAACGATATTCGACGCGAAAGATCGTGGCGCGGTACGGTTATAAGTACCTTTAAAAGCGGGGCGGATCGGGACGTAGCAGGCGCTTATAAGCGTACACGGTGGCGGGAAGGGTTAAAAAGACTGGACATGAGGCTCGTTAAAATTTCGTATCCTCGACGAAGCACGTTAGGGTGGCTGTAATACGGTCACATCTGCCGCTCGGTGTTCCGTATTCCCTCGCATATGCCCGCTCTTTCTCTTTTTATCAGCGCGCGTGTGACGTCGTCGCGGAGGGAAGAAAAACGCGCGCCGATCTGGCCCCGTCGCAAATGAAACTAATATTCGGGGCGGCGGGATTGATAAGGCGGAACAGAGGGGCGCGATGGGGGAAAAGGAAGGCGGAAGTTACGCCGGTCGGCCCGGCGAGAAAGTTCTGTTTTTGCACGATAGATTTAAGCTGATCCCCATCGCTCAGCCGAGCGGTGAACGAGAAAAGAATATCTATTTCAAAGGTTTCTTCTCGCCGCTTTTCCGCCTCCTCTCCTCCCTTATTCGCGCCGTTGATTTTTTCGCCGCTGGAGCGCACTGGATTCCTGAAAGCCGATCGAGGAGGATCGATGCGCGGAACGAAAGCGCGAGGAAGATTTGTCGATCGTAAGTATAGATTTCTGTGCCAATTATCAGAGCAGCCGAATGTACGTAGTAATTACTTCATTCCGAATGGTTAAACTTGGTCAATCTCTAATTAGTGGAATGGTGGGCCTTTGCATAGCACGACCCTCGACACTGGCTGTTCAAAGAGCAAATGGGCATTACACGTGCGGGCATGTACGTACCTTTCCTTTGCGAGCCAGGAGCAGTATTCTTTACCATGGCTCTGAGGTAGAATTTTTTCAGAAACTTCCATCCCAGTTCGCCTAGGCTTGACCCATCAAAATGGACCCGGCCGAGTTTCCGGCAAAGAAACCTGTGCGCCACTTCAGGCACTCATTTTTAAGGGTATCATTCAAAGTTGCTTAGAGCGTCGTGTTGATTGAGGGTTCCTCGTTTCCGTGAAAGGAAATTTGTCCTGCAGCCCATGCCATGTACCATCGTCCTTGAATAACCATCGTCGATAGTACCATCCGTGTGGAAACTCAGCCTCGTATTCACATTGATTAGGCACACGCTGTCCCTCCAAGTGTATCCTCCTCTTCCACTTGTTTAAGCTCCGTTTCGAATCTATTAATCAGAGTAATAGATCAAAGGACCGGCGATCAAGAGGAAGGACGGAAATAAAAGCAGAGCAGGATCGCGAAGAATCTTTCCTCCCGCCTGGCCCGTATTCCGTTCCTATTATCCACCATAATTTCCTCCTTGCCCTCCTCTCTTCCGCAGGAACTTTCGGTCCGGATTTTTTCGAGCACGACACGGGGGAGCGCCAAGTATCGTCACCTCTCGATTCCACTGGGAGTTTTCCGCCATCGCCGATTCGGCGGGTATTCGTCTTAGGGTCTTAATTAAAATTTATATTTCCGTAGGGCAGATTTATCAGGCAGCTGCCGTCAGTCGGGATGCGGCTGCGCCTCTCATCTCCCTCCCGCAGCCTCTCCTCCTTCCATCCTCCACTCTCACCCCGCGTTTTCCGCTTTTGCCGTCCCGCAAAATCTGCTTGGATTTAAGATGACTGACGGCGGAGGATCAACCGAATCAGCGTCTACGTATGTATATATCCCGCGGATTAAATCCTCGCAAAGTTTGAGCGATGCGCGGAGGAGCGGTTACCGCCGATGAACAATGGCCGGGATGGTCTGGAACACGGTGCTTCGGTTACCGTGCTTTAATTACCTCATACGTCATACGCAGGGGGTAATCCGGCGGGGCCTGAGGGGGGAGTTTTCTGGGCGCAAAGAATTGAAAATTTACGCGGTACGCCTGTGCGTATGCTAATACCGAAACTATCGTATGCGTCGTATAAATTAGTCATTTCTAAGAAAAATCGTGCAGCTTTATGGCGGTGCGGTTAATGAGGTTTTCCACCCTTCCATTTAACGTGTTTCGTTCCTGAATTTTGCATTCGGGCTATTTGGGATTTTCCTTGCAGGATGAATGAATAAAAAGAAATTTTTTCTTACGTAGTATTAAAATCGTAAGGTATACGTTAGAAGCACGTTGTAATAGTGTGGAGAGATACTCCACGCGGCTTGAAGGAAGACCAAAAATAAGTGCGATGGTAATCAAAAATCGATCCGCCACGGACGTGTTAAGTATCCTTACATTGATTTATTAACATTTCCTTCTCGTCTTCTTCTTTTTTTTTTTTTTTTTTTTTTTTAGATATATGTGTCGCGCTAAATATGTCCAATAGGTGGTCAGTAATTCTAATGTTAAGGTTGCACGTTATAGGTATAGTTCTAAGGATAGCTTTTCAAGCGATGTGTACATTGCATCTCTGGCAGTGCGGAATTCACTTTAAGCTTCTCCGTGTGTACGAATTTTAACGCTTACCGTGTACAGAGATGAAATTACATCTCATGGATTTTCAGCGGAAAATATAAAGCAAAAGGCTGCTGGAGGATTCTTGAAACTTTATTGCTTTTTAACAAAATAAGCATATCCAAGCTTTTTTGAACTTAATTCGAAATACAAAAATGAAAAACTTTATAAAAGGAAAAAAAATACATACTTGCCAAATTCTTTAAAACTACAGACAACGTTCCCAAGAAGATTCTCAAAATTACTCACTTCGATACTCTTCATTTACATTTTTATTACCCTAAACTATACTGTATCTCTGCATAGAAACAGCAGATCCTAGATTAAACCACTTTAACAGTCAATACAAACACAAAATGAAAATAGTACACGTCTACGGCCAATATACTTACCCCTGGTAAAACTAATCCTGGACATTGCTAATAGAGGAGAGACCAAGTCCGCAGTCCTCCAAAGAACAATACGTGCCTCGTGTAAAATTTTGAATACCGTAAAGCCGAATACGCAGTACGGTCTTACGGGCATTTTGCATTTGGAACATCGAGATGCTCTTGGGGGGGGGGGGGGGGGGAATGGATTTTCCGGGGCTTCCAGAAGCTGCAGACGCCGGGCCACGCACCCGTAATAACCCGACGCCGGCGCCCCC
>JBCFXI010001571.1:0-47911 GCA_038496175.1 Ampulex compressa | reverse complement strand
CCACCAGAGCTACGGTATACATATCACATAGAAAAACCAGAGGTGATGGGCGGGATTCGAACCCGGGTCTGCCGCGTGGCAGTCTGAGCCTCTATCCACTACACCACCGTAGCTCATATGAAACAATTACAGCAATCTATAAGAGTTGCAACAGAATGATTAATTACATCAACTTAGTAATCATTGTTTTCAAAATCGGCCATCATTCTAATACAAAATTTAATTTTAAAAAAATTGATTCCTAATAAGGTTAATTTGACTGATAAAAATGTGAATTTAATTTGCAAAAAAAATGAATTGGAAATGTAAAACCTATATTTTTCTTTACCTGGAATGTGAACTTGAACAGTTTAGGTATAAGAGATCACTAAATTCTAAATTATATATCGTTTTATCTAAAATTTTTCCAACATATTGGTCAAATTTCTTAGATCAAAATAATACCGTAATATGATATAATTTAAAACACATTTACTTATATATACTTATTGAATTATTCATTTTATTATTGCTTTGATTGAATTGCAAGAATGCGAAAAATATAGGAAACAGTTTTACATATAGCTTGTTGCATGTAAGCTGTGTCTTCACAATTTCTGCTGAATGCATGATTTGTGTTGGGGCAGTGTGGGAGATGGAGATCATTCGACAGACATTGAGCATAAGTCTTCATTGTTGGGCACAGTCTGTATTTGACACAAACATTTCCTTGTAGAGAAGGTATAAGTTTATATATGCCTTGAATATAGATCAAATATTTCAGTTCGATAAAAATTTAAAAAGCAAAGGATTTACAACTTTTTTTCATTGTTCATAACTTTCCTGTTACTTTTGAGTATTATCATTTTTCAATCTACGGAACATCAAAAATCACATTATGAATGCATTTGATATATAATTATAAATATATATTAAAAAAGTTATAGAGTTTTCAAACTTAAAAGTTTTAGATATCTTGAATGGTCCACAACTTTTGTATGTGAAATCTATTGCATATTTATATACATATAATCTTATTGTTAAAATAATTCAATGTAGAATATTGTAATACTTTATGCCATTTTAAAACATAATATATTATATATTATAATATTTTACTATTATTACTCCAAATGTTACTGACAACACATTCTTCTAATGTGATTAAAGTAATCATAAAATAAAATGAGATGTAGATAATTATTAAATAAGTAAATATGCTTTTAATTATATTGTGTTTAATCTCCCATTTTGATTGAAAAAATGTTGCCAATGTAAAAGAAAACAGTCTCAGATAAAAAAAGATGAGAAAAATTGATTTTTTGCATTAAGAATTGACAAACCATGAACTCTTTTCAAAAAAACTGTTTCATGTGTCACAATGTGGATACACGATATGCTTGATTATCCTTAACAAGTATAACATTAATATTAGAGCAAAGGCATTACGCTATGGAGCAAATATGAAAAAAGCTATTTGAGAACTTTTATTGTAACTTGCCTCTAGATTTCCCCTTCTAACTCTTGTTTCTTGTTTCTTGCAGACATCAATGAGTGTAACGGAAATGCTTGTGGCAACAATGCAGTTTGCATCAATACTGTTGGTAGTTATGATTGTCGTTGCAGAGAGGGCTTCTTTGGAAATCCCTTCGTAGGTTGCCAAAAAATAGAGACCGGTCCATGCAAAGATGTCACTAACTGTGCTTGCAGCGATATTATACCATGTCCTCCGGATTATAGCTGTGTCGAGGGAAAATGTGTTAATCGATGTACTGGTGTGAAGTGCGGTCCAAGATCGGTGTGCCAGGAAGGACTGTGTATGTGTCCACCAGGTTACGCTGGTGATCCAAATGATCCACGGGAGGGTTGTCGTCTACATGGGCATTGCTTTAATGATCTGGATTGTGAGTCTCAAGAGATTTGCTTTCAAGTCGGCAAAGGGGTACGTGAGTGCGTTGATGCCTGCAGTAAACTACAGTGTGGCCCAAATGCACTCTGCGTAACACAGAATCACGCCTCTTCGTGCATATGTCTTGAAGGATATCGTGGAAATCCTGGAAACCTAGCTGAAGGCTGCCAACCTATTGAGTCGGCAAGAAAACCTGGTTGTGTCCATCACGTGGATTGTCCAGCAAGCAAGTTTTGCATAGTAAATGATATTGGTATTGGCGAGTGTACGGATCCTTGTGACAAAATAGTCTGTGGTGCTCACCAGAAGTGTCAAGCAGATGTGGTATCTGGTCAGGCAAGTTGTGGCTGTTTGGATAACTATGAGTGGAATGCTGCATCATTTTCTTGCGAGAAACCATCTGTGCCTGACTGCATATCAGACGAGAATTGTCGTGCCATCGAGGCCTGTCGGCCGGACACCCTAGGAGTTTTAAAGTGTGTCTCAGTTTGCGAGAGCTTCACCTGCCCAACCAATTCTCAGTGTGTGGCTGAGCATCACCGCGGCCGTTGCGACTGTCTGCCTGGTTTCATAGGTAATCCAAATGACCGGCAGGGGTGCGAGAGTGCTCGACGGAACAGGTGCGGTACCGACAGTGAATGCGCGGAGGAGGAAACCTGCAGAGATACACCTGGAGGTGTTCTGACCTGCCAACCAGTCTGCAACTTCATTTCTTGTGGTCCAAACGCGCTATGTGTTGTCAAAAATCACGTGGCCAATTGCGAATGTCCGCCTGGTCTCTATGCAGGTGACCCCAATGATGCGACAATCGGCTGCCGCACGGTTCCTTGTGTGCATAACATTGACTGTCCAGTTGCGCAACTTTGCAACCGGATGACGCATACCTGCCACGATGCCTGTGACGAGAACGCCTGTGGTGTGAATGCAGTCTGCATTGTGGACGATCACAAACCTGTATGCCAGTGCCCGCCTGGTCTGCGCCCAAATCCAGTGGCCGATGTCGAATGCATTACCACGCAGGCCTGTCACCCGAATTCCTGTCATCCGAGCGCGATTTGTGTAGCCGGGCCGACAAATGAACCTGTTTGCCAGTGCCCATTAAACTTTGTCGGTGATCCGTATCATGAAGGCTGCCAACCAGAGGGCTATTGTGTCGCCGACAAGGATTGCCCGGCACATTCTGTCTGCCACAATCGTCGCTGTGTCAACCCCTGCGAAAATTCTTGTGGGCCAAATGCTATTTGCGAATTGACTAATGGTCATCCTATCTGCAAGTGTTTACGTGGATTCGTACCTTTGTCTAATGTTGAACCAGTGTATGATTGTGTGCGTGGTACAAACTACTGCAACCTCGATATTGACTGTCATGGAAGTGTGTGCATTGATGGCCAGTGCACGGGTAAGTTGCCTGTTACCTTTCCGCAAAAAGCCACCGATTCTGGAGAACTCAGGTGGTAAGGATTTTTCAGTAATTAAATACTTTTTTTCAGCGGTCTGCCGATCGTCCGATGATTGCTCTGATGGTGAGAGATGTGTACATAGCAAGTGCATGGTGCCCTGCGTTGCACATAGTCAGTGTTTAATAGAGCAAGCGTGCGTCGCTGGTGTTTGCATTCTTGGCTGCCGCGGCAATAAGGATTGCCCTTCAACAGAGTCATGTATCAACAATAAATGTCAAGGTACGTGTTGTACATTGAGAAGGTAAAAGCTGAGATAGGATATAGTTTTTAAAGTTTGACAAACTTGAGAGCAGATCCCTGCAAGAGGAAAGATGTTTGCGGTGCAAATGCTGTGTGTAGCTGCACAAACCATGCTACAAGCTGTGCATGCCCAGTGGGATTTCAGGGCAATCCTACGCCAGAGCAAGGTTGTGTCCGAGTACCGAATCTATGCGATAGCTTGCAGGACTGCCCAAGTCAACATCTCTGCATCTCTGGACTATGTCAGTGCCAGTGCTCGGAAGGTAGCAACTGTGCGCAGGGTGAGCGTTGCAGGAATGGGATATGTGTAAAGGTGTGCTATGGTGACGGTAACTGCTTACCGGGCGAATTGTGCATTGATGGCCTGTGTGAGATTGGCTGCACCTCAGATGCCGGATGCAAGGAGGACGAAGTATGCATTAATGGAAAATGCAGGTATGTAAGAAAAGCTACACGTTAAAAGTCATTCTTCCGCGCGTATCTTGCTAAAGGCAGCACTCTTTGAGAGGTGCAGTATTAAATGACTTTAGTACTAATAATTGCTCTATTTATCCATATAGATGTGCCCATGGTTTCACTGCTGGTCTAGATCGATGTCGGGATATTGACGAGTGTGAGGACCATCCTTGCCACCCGAGTGCTGAATGTGTAAATCTTCGCGGGTCATACCGTTGTGTTTGCCCGCAAGGAACGGCTGGCGATGCGCAGGGCTCGGGTTGTGTAATACCGCATCGGTGTACCGCAGACACAGACTGTCCCGAATTCCAAGCCTGCACTCAGCACAACTGCTCCGATCCGTGTTTTTTCGTTGACTGTGGTTCTAACACCATATGTACTGTTCTTGATCACGTAGCCAGCTGCCAGTGTCAATCTGGTTACATTGGTGATGCTTCTGGCTGCTTCAAGGTCGAATGCTTGACTAACAGCGAGTGTCCAGGGGACAAGTATTGCAACCAGGAAACCAACAAGTGCAGTAGTAAGTGAGAAACTGTAAAACAAGCTGGATCATCGGCCAGCGAGAATCCAGCCCTTAATTAGGTTAACTTTTGTCTAGGTCCCTGTAACCAAGTAGACTGCGGCTATGGTAACTGTGTGGCCACGGAACACATTGGATTATGCAAGTGCTACCCAGGCTTTGTGCTCACTGGTAATACGTGCACGGATATCAACGAATGTTTTGAAGCTCCTTGCCATCCGAGTGCTGTGTAGGTATCGCTATCTGCGATAATCATACTCAGTGATCAGCTTTATAGCTAGATTCTAATAAGACGCGTTCGTCTCTCTTGTAGCTGTCAAAATACGGAGGGATCGTATGTTTGTGCGTGTCCTCCGAAGCTGTTGGGAGATCCTTACGAATCTGGCTGTGCACCTCCAAGCGACTGTTTCACTGATTCCGACTGCCCTAGTTCTGTGGCCTGCATCGACAACAGATGTACTGATCTTTGTGCCGGAACTGCACAGTGCGGCAAGAATGCAGAATGTATTGTACAGGAGCATATCCAAAGATGCAGGTGCCCTGAGCAAACAACTGGTGATCCGATGGTAAGATATTGTCTGTTCGCTGAACACTACGAGCATACATGTTCTGTTTCATTTACCGAATAAGGAATGTGCGAGTCATCTACTTCTTTCTAGGTTGAGTGCATTCACCTGGAATGTAATTATCACAGTGACTGCAGCCTGTCCGATGCTTGTTTCGATCATAGATGTGTAGATCCGTGCTCCCTCTCTAATGTTTGTGGACAAGGTGCTGAGTGTTCATCGCTGAATCACAGCGCTGTTTGCACGTGTCAGCCAGGTGGCACAGGTGATCCAAACCTTGGATGCACACCAGTTCAGTACTGTAAGGTTGATTCCCAGTGCGCAACTGGATCAGCCTGTCATGGGGGAATATGCACAGGTATATCCTTTTGCTCTAACTCGATGCCGGTCACATCAGTTCTATAATTATTTAATTATGATATTCTCTTATAGCTCTATGTGGAAGCACCAGGGACTGCATTGGAGACCAGCTTTGTATTGATGGGCTTTGCCAGCCTACGTGTCGGAGTAATTCGAGTTGTCCAGATTATCAGTACTGTCGCAACAGCATATGCGTTCAAGAGTTGCGTTGCACATCAGACGAGGATTGCCCGATAGACGAGAAATGCGTTGGGAATACTGTTGGACAGACAGAATGCCGAAAGTCCTGCGAGCTGACTCTGTGCGGACGCAACGCCGAATGCAGAGCCGAAGCTCACGAGGCTGTCTGTACCTGCAGGGAGGGCTTCTTCGGAAGCTCAAGAGACAACAAGATTGGCTGTGAACTTATCGAATGCGAAACGCACGAGGACTGTGCTCAGGACAGGATTTGCGAAGCGCATAAGTGCAGAATAGCTTGTCTGCCAGCCCACAATCCCTGCGGCGTCAACGCCGTTTGCACCGCCAGGAAGCATATTCCGGTAAGCCTTAATCCTGGTCTTTAATCCTTATTCTTGACAGACCTCCACATTGGCGTTTACCGTTGCAGATTTGTACCTGTCAACCAGGCTTTACGGGTGAGCCCACCCTATCATGTCAACCGATTGATTACTGCGCGGACAGTCCTTGTGCTCCCGGTGCAAGTTGCGAAAACTCTCGTGGTTCGTACAAGTGTCACTGTCAGGAAAACACCGTCGGCGATCCGTATAATAGCGGCTGCCAGCCACCGGCGGAGTGTTCGCAAGATGCTGACTGTCCAGACAGTGCCAAGTGCACGATAGTGAACAAAGTGCCAAAATGCTTTGGTAGGTTTGCATCTTCTTCAGTTTTCGAGCAGCCCTGTTGTTAATGGTGATTTATCGCTTTCAGATATTTGCGCGAGTACGAGTTGTGGTCCAAACGCCGAGTGCCTGGCTAATGATCACACCGCAGCATGCCGATGCCGGGACGGCTACGAGGGCAATCCAGATGACTCGAGCGTCGGATGCCGGCCGAAACCAGTGCCCTGCGTCTTAAATCAGGACTGCTCGAAAAATGCTTATTGCTACGAGAACGTCTGTAGACGTGAGTAAATCCTTGTCGACGAGTCCGCGTATACATAAGCGTGCGGTTATACGCGAGTAAAATCGATTGCAGCCTATTGCCAATCGGACGAGGAATGCAATCTTTCGGATGTCTGTCTGAATGGCCAGTGTTTGGATCCCTGCAGTCTGAGAGCAGCTTGCGGTATAAATGCAGAGTGTGAGGTCAGAAGTCATGTTAAGCAATGTAGCTGTCCGGCTGGTTTTACTGGCAGCTCTGACGTGGAGTGTGTCAGATGTGAGTGTTAAAATCAGGATGAACAAGTATTCCCACTATAATTTCAGAGCGAGGTTGTGATTTTGTTGACAAATTTCAGTGCCGGTGTCATGCAGAAGAAGTGAGGATTGTAACAAGGGCAACACTTGCCGTGATGACGTTTGCCTACCAACATGCATTGCCGATGGCGAATGTGCGTTTAATGAAAAATGCGTGGGCGGAAACTGTTTGTTGACTTGCAGATTAGATAACGATTGTTTCCTGGGGCACATATGTTTGCACAATGTATGTTTGTTTGGTTGTCGTGCTGATGAGGATTGCAACGCCAACGAGGCCTGCATAACGAACAAGTGTGTAAATCCGTGTGAGGCAAATCCATGTGGGCCCAATGCTAAATGTGTGGTTCTTAATCAACGTGCCACCTGTTCCTGCCCTTACGGACTAATTCCAAATCCAACAGCCAAAGTTGCCTGCCTAAGGTCTCCCGGGCCTGTATGTCAGGCAAATCGCGATTGTGTAACCGGTGCGGCCTGTATTGCCGGTAGTTGCGCACCAGTTTGTTCGAGCAACGCTAACTGCCTAAGTAATGAGCGCTGCGATAGCTCTGGTGTCTGTAGGTTGCTCTGTCGACGGGATGAAGATTGTAGGAGTGGAGAAATTTGCGAGAGGCTGCTCTGCGTTGTGGGATGCCGTACGGATGTCGAATGCCAGGATAATCAGGCCTGCACAAATAATAGGTGCTCAGGTAAGACGCATTTTCTATGATAGCAAAACATTTTTCTGCATTGTCTGCATTGACACCTGCATTGTCTGGATTGTACACCGATATTGTTTCAGATCCGTGTCTGTTCTCGGATGCCTGCGGTGTGAATGCCAAATGTTTATCGGTTAATCATCGCAAGGCCTGCATCTGTCCGACACCGTTGGTTGGCGATCCTTTAATTGGTTGTAAGCAGGCTCTTTTGCCGTGTGCTTCTGGCTCCGACTGCTCACCCAGCCAAACTTGTTACGGCAGATCCTGCTATGAAGCTTGTAGGAGGTATACAGTGTAAGAGACGGCAATAAAAATTGGGATTATACTCCTTACTTTCTGGCTTTCAGTGACGCCAATTGCTTAAATGACGAACGATGCGACGGCGGAGTATGCAAAGCTATTTGCAACAGTGATGAGCACTGTGCTGCCAACCAGATATGCCAGGGCAGACTGTGCAACATTGGGTGCCGCAGTGACAACGCGTGTCCCACCGACGAAGCTTGTATCGGCAATAGTTGTAAAAGTGAGTCAGATGAGTTTACAGCCACCAAATTTTGGTATAAATTAATGACCCTTTGTTTGCAGGCCCGTGCGAGGGTGGCAAGGCTTGCGGAGAATGTGCTGGTTGTCGCGTGGTCAATCACGTTGCACAGTGCAGCTGCCCCGGTAATTATTATGGGAATGCACGAATTGGATGCGTAAAATCTATGATCGCATGCGACGGTACATGCGAGTGTGACGAGGTCGGTTTTTGCACCAAGAGTTGCCATGGGACAGATCAGTGTTCCTGTGGAGAGGCTTGTCATACCGGCAGATGTCGTGTAAAGTGCGACGTTGGAAATGTTTGCCCGAAGGTGAGGAAAGACAAAACAATAAATTGCCGAATAGATTTGTGAACGGGTATTAATGCATTAGGCTTTTAGGGTTACGTGTGCCGTGAAGGGTTGTGTCTCGTAGGATGTCGTGTTCACTCAGACTGTCCGATGTCTCTTTCTTGCGTGAACGACCGATGTGAGGACCCGTGCAACGGAGGAATTTCTCCCTGCGGCACGAACGCACTCTGTCGCGTATCGAACCACCGGGCGGTTTGCTTGTGTCCAGAGGGTTTCCAAGGAGAGCCAAGTCGGGAATGTTATCGGCTCGAATGCCGGCATGACGATGAGTGTGAAACAAGCAAGCGGTGCAGCGAAGATGGTGTCTGCACGAACCCATGTCTTCAACATGGCGTTTGTGGATTTAATGCACAGTGTCGTGTAATCGGCAAAAAAGCACAGTGCTCTTGTCCACCAGGACACTACGGAAACCCAAAAATTAACTGCAAAAAAGGTAGTTAAATTTTGTCACATCAGAACGTTACTTTTACGGAAAGTATAATTGGACTTGATGTGCGAGTAGGAGGAGATGGATGTTCAAGACGACCGTGCGGTGTGAACGCAAAGTGCAGGGAAACTTTAAGTGGCTTTGAGTGTACCTGCGATCCTGGTTGCCACGGCGATCCCCACCAAGCTTGCCTGTGTGACGGTGGAGAGCTGTGTAGGGATGTCCGCTGTGGCATTAATGCGGCTTGTCGTATTTACAAAAATCAACCTCAGTGTTATTGTCCATCAAATTTTCCTTCGGGCGATCCAATGCGTGCCTGTAAGTACATACCTCAGACATGCGAGAGAACTGTCGCAATAAGAATCACGAACCAACTGTATATAGCATGCATTTGAGCATGATACAAGCGCAATTAATATTGAAGTATTCTGTAATACGCGCATGAACATTTTACGCCTATATGGTATATGCATAAGCAGTAGATTCATAATTCATGATGATTGTCGCACCTGTGAAACGTCTCGTGTTCACAGTTTTGCTCATGGGATGTCAACATGCCTACATGTAGGTGCAATTGTGCTAAAGGGTCAATATTAAATAGGTGTATAGCGTAACATGACAACAGTCTGTTGTCTACAAGCATTCACAACAAAGTGGGTTTGCCAAAATAAGTGTTCATTAGAATCAGGCTAACTAACGGAGATGTGTTCCTCCCTTTGCAGGTAGTTCAGATCCGAATCTGGCTGACTGTCGAACTAATGGATGCGGCAAGGGAGCTGAGTGCATAAGGGACGGCACGATATTTGTCTGCAGATGTCCACCGGGTACAAGTGGCCTGCCGGAGATCGAGTGCACCACAGGTAGGAAAGAAGCTGCTTAATTGTTTTGTTGATTCGACGTACAGCATTTGCCTGATCAGCGAGCAGTACTGACGATCGAAACAACATGGTTCGTAGAATAACCATGTGTTGGTCAGTAGGAATTGAGTAATACATAGAGGTATTAATCCAGTGAATCGTTAACACCGAGAGACAGATGTGATTGGAGCGGTTGGACATTCTCATTCTTACCGCGCCACGGGAGTAGACTCGTCACTGCCCTTTTGCACACCTGTGTGACTGTATATATATTACATTAGGCATACTGTATATAACTTCTCAAAGAAATGCGCGTTGACACACGTCTCACACGTAAAACTTTATATGTAGAATGTTTATTTCAGTATCCAATCTGTCTCGCGGAAGTAATCAGCTAATGAGGAGGCACCGCTGGTGCCCTGCTCGAGTACAGAGAAGCGTACTCGTATACGCTCTACACCTACCTACCTTGGGATTAATACAGATTGGGAACTGCGAAAGGGACATTCTCATATACCCATGCTTGATATTTGCTGATATTCACTGGACGTTAGCTCTTCCTTCTAAATTCTGTGGGGGCTTGCGTTGTAAATATCGCTGCTTGTCGTCTTTTTTCGTTAGTTTGTCCATTTTGTTTTTGTTGTATATGTGCATTTATATATATAAATATATAAATATAAATATATATATTTATATATACATATATATTTATATTTATATATTTATATATATTTATACGTAGATAGATGTTGTCTCCCACTCCGGTCTTTGACGTTCGAGGCATTGGCGTCTCAAAAGCACAAAATTGCCTTCGCGGTCCTTCGCGAGCTGCCCTGCCTTCGTCATAAATACAAAGCATGTGGTTTACGTTATTTGTGAGAAAGTTTCTTTTCACAGTTCTTATAAATGCTTTTTTCTTTTTTTTCCTGCCCTACCCACGACCTATGACCCACGAACGCCGACCCTCGACCCACGACCCGCCACGAACCACGAACCACGAACCACGACTCGCCACCACGATCGACTCTACACCGCGTCCACACCGCGCCCATACCGCGACCATGCCGTGACGATAGAGCGCGAGTGTACCAGTGATTTAGAGTGTCCTAATGAGAAGGCCTGCATAAGTCTGCAATGTCTGGACCCATGCGCATTGCGTGGCGCTTGTGGGATTAACGCTCTGTGCCGCGTGGTTCTGCATAAGCCGCGCTGCTCCTGTCCGCAGTGCCATATCGGTATGCCCCACACGGCTTGCCATCCAGATCCCAAGTGCGAGACGCTCAATCCCCGACCCGCGCCGAGCCCCATCGGCTGTTCCTCTGACTACGACTGTCCGGAGAGCCTTTCGTGTCACTCCCCGACGGGCGAGTGTCGTGACCCATGCTTGAGTTCTCGTTACACTTGCGAGGTGAACAAGAGGTGTCAGGTGCGGAACCACAGGCCTACCTGCGTTTGCAAGTATGGTTTCGTCGTTAACGAGCTTGGGGAGCTCGCTTGTGCACCCCATACGCCGACTTGCTCGAGGGACTTTGATTGCCCCTCGATTGCCGCATGCGTTAATGGAAAATGTCAGAATCCCTGTAACGTGCGAAAGAAAAAACCGTGCCCGGCTGATAAAACCTGCAACGTCCTGGACCATCGTCCTGTCTGCATTTGTACTCAAAACTGCAATCCCTCCCTCTCCATTTGCCTGCGAGACAGTGGCTGCTCTCCAGACTTGGCGTGCCGCAACTATCGCTGCGTGGACCCATGCAGAAACTCCACCTGTTCGGCTGATGCCCCCTGTTACGTGGAGGAGCACAAGCCTATCTGCAAGTTCTGTCCCCCCGGCTTTGTGCCAGATACTAAATACGGATGCATGAAAGGTAAAGACCATTTCTCACCACCTACCTCGTGCCGTTTCGTAGCCGACGCCGATACTCGCAATGGCACGGTTTTACGTGGAATACGCGTACCATAGCTACTCTTCGCAGGCTTCCAGCTGTCCAGACACCAGAATATCTCAAGGACCGCGCTTCCTTCCTTCATTCTTTTTCGCTTTTACTTGCTCATTGACCTCTTCCCTGTTTTTCTATCTCCCTCTTCTCTTCCTCTCTTCTGTCATTATATATCCACCCCCTCTTTACATATCTTTATTCTTATCTGGATCCGCTGCGTCGTTTGATCGTCCCCGTCAATTGTGTCCTGCACCAATTTTGTTGTCTGGACGTGCGAACGTTTTCGCTTCCTACTTACGGATATGATATTTTCCAAGACCTACGTCATTCCCGCTCTAGTGTGCCGAAAGCCTCTCTAGCGAAGGAGTTTATCCGTTACATCTGTCTCCGTAAAGACCTCTAACGAACGTACTCCTTGAGAACAGCTTCTTCATTCTGCATCAGCATGCAACCTCTCAATTCGTAGAACTTGGCTTGGAAATTTGCCTCACCACAGATTTACCATTGTGGCCAGTAAGAGCCCGTACATTTTAGCGTATCAGCAGCAAATTCTTCTGGTGAATTTCTCCGTTGATTCGACCATGAGCACGGCGATGCCAGGAGATAAGTGTCTACCCACGGTTGGATGTGGATAACTGCGGGTCAACTGACGCGCGGTTCTTCATCGGCACGCATGTACACCAACGCTTCTAGATTCTAGACTTTCTTACCGCTTGTCAATCTTATCGCGTAATCAATTTTAACACTATGATTCTGTTTTTATGTACTTGACCGCATTAATGAGGGAATTGCCTTTACCTCGATTTTACTTTAACATATTTGTTTATGTAATTGCATGGTTGGTGCAGCTTGTAAGTAGACAAGTTGGTTTGCATTTTCGGGGCATGGCACACGTAACACAAGAACCATGTCGCGTGTCTTATGACTTGGAGGAAAGAATGGAGTACAATACACGCAACAGAGTTGCGCAAAAGTCCTCTGAGTTGCTCATAAGCCAAAATTTGACTGAGCATAGAGGAAATAATGCAGCATAACGGTGATTTCGTCGATTCTTGATTATAATGTACATTCCTTTTATTAGATATGAAATGCGCCACTCATAGTGACTGCCCAGTCCAGTTGGCATGTGTAAAGGGGCAATGCTCGAACCCCTGCACCCTTGGTAACCCATGCGACTTTGTTGAAGTGTGTCACGTACAGGACCACCGGCCAGTTTGTGTCAAAGGTATTTTCTCATGTCTTGTATGTTACACTAAGCCGCTCTTGGTATCACAGAGTATCGTTCACTAATGTGTTCTTTTTAGCGGATAGTCATTCACCAGAATGTCCGTACTGTCCACCAGGAATGCAATGTGACCCATTAACAAGTACATGCATTAAAGGTATGTTCAAAAGTATACATTAGTCATACTTTTCTCCTGTTTTTTGATAAAGTCTATCTCGGTGGATTATCAGCTAATTTGTACATACACACACATACGCACACGCACATACACATACTCACTCACTCATTCACTTACTGTATATATGTCCGTTGTACATATGTAATGCACATAAGCCAGTCTCCCTTTTTATCTCTTATTCCCACAAACGGGTTGCTTAAGTTTTTTTTATGTTATATTCGTGCATCTCCTTTTGGGGCTACATAGGCTCTTTCACTCTTTCTCTAGCTGGTTGCACTAGTAATGGGGATTGTCCCCTGACGGAAGCGTGCATCGAGCATGTCTGTCGGGAGCCGTGTCTAGTTCAGGACCTTTGTACGGAGCATGCCGTTTGTATCAATACCAATCATGGAGCAGATTGTAGATGTGAAGAGGGTTTTCGCGGGGATGGATTTTCCAATTGCGTTTTAGGTGAGTCTATTGAATTAAAGTACACCATGACTCTGCTTGGCTTTCATAAAACCAATATTTGTTTATTTTAGACGAGGAGCCGAAAAATGTATGCCAGTACAACGAAGACTGCCCACCAAATAAATACTGTGATCGGCTGAATAGGCGTTGCACCAACCCTTGCTCGGAGTTAAATTGCGGTGAAAAAGCTAAATGCCATGCCGAAAATCACGAAGCGCGATGCAAATGTCTACCGGGCTTTCGAGGGGATCCTGATTTTGGATGCGAGCAACCGTCCTTAGATCCATGCCTACCAAATCCGTGCGGTCTGGACGCAATGTGTGAAAACGATAACGGGAATCCGATATGTTTCTGCCCGAAAGGTCTGACGGGAAATCCGTTTGAGAAGTGCAGTACGTATTTCATAGGTGGAAGTCGATTATGGCAGATGAACATTCAGTAGGGTGTTACGGATGAGTAATAGATAAATGTGATATCAGTTCCAGAGGGCGATAAATGCGAAGGTAATCCGTGCGGTGCCAATTCTGGTTGTCGTGTGACGGCTGGTCAAATAAGGTGTTTCTGCTTGCCGGGATACCAAGGAAATCCTCCGGACTCGCCGTGTGTTCTTCCTAACGATCCCTGCGAGCCATCACCCTGTGGCCCCAATACTCGGTGTTCAATTCTCAACGGATTTTCGAAGTGCACCTGCTTGCCTGGTTACACAGAGAGTCCCAACACTATCAGGGGATGTGTGCCCAAAGGAGATCAATGCGAGCTCGCTGCGTGTGGTTTAGGAGCGATCTGTAATACCACTAGAGTGCCCCCCTGTTACTGTCCCGGCACGATGATTGGAAATCCTTATCAAAGATGTGCAGGTGAGTGGAACGTGCTGCTTCTTCTTGAGCTCAAGATGGGCTCATCTGCCGAAACAAATCGTTCCTTTCTTATTTTTCTTTCTGACGTATTTATTCCGAACAGATCCACCAGTGGAGCCGCGAGAACCCTGCGCATTGATGCCCTGTAGCAAGAATGCTGTCTGCGCTGTCAAGGATGGACGACCTGAGTGCGCGTGCATCCCGCCGTATGTCGGCGATCCGTATGTGGTCGGCTGCGATGCCGAGTGTACCGTCAACCAAGACTGTGAGGTACATTTGGCTTGTTTTAATCAGCACTGCAAAGATCCGTGTCCCGGTGTTTGCGGTGTCAACGCCAAATGCGAAGTGGTCGAACATATTCCTGTTTGCTCTTGCTTACCTGGTTACGGCGGCGACCCTTTCAGTTCCTGCAGGCTTGAGGAGCATCGTGAGTTAATTTCTGGAGTATTTCTCCGCTGAGATATTTGAAACGATTTAGACGTATACATTTTTTCTTGTTCCTCCGCTTTTGTAGCTCTCCCAAGCCAAAATCCTTGTTTGCCGTCACCCTGCGGACCTCATAGTATCTGCCGAGTGATGAACGACCGTGCAGTTTGTTCCTGCAGCCCTGGATATCAGGGTACGCCTCCGTCTTGTCGTCCGGAATGCCTCGTAAATTCTGAATGCCCGCCGCATTTCGCATGCATCGGACACAAGTGCAAAGATCCTTGTCCAGGTCTGTGCGGTCTGAGAGCAGAATGTCAAGTGTTGAATCATAATCCAATTTGTAGTTGTCCACCAAACTATATTGGCGATCCTTTCACTCATTGCGTCAAGGAAGGTAAGGCTACGTCTTCCCCTTTCTCTAACTTTGAGATCAACATTGCTGTTTTGAAATGTCCAGACAAAATTCTCCCGGGACCAAGGAATCCCTGTTCACCATCACCCTGCGGGCCAAACGCTGATTGTCATGTACAAGAGGATCACCCTGTTTGCACATGTGTCAGTGGAATGTTTGGAGCTCCGCCGAATTGCAGACCGGAGTGCTTGATTCATCAGGATTGCCCTAGCCACCTCGCTTGTGTGCAAAAGAAGTGTGTTGACCCATGCACAGGTTCGTGTGGCTTGAATACAAACTGCACTGTACAAAATCATCGACCAATGTGTCAATGCTACGAGGATCATGAAGGCGATCCTTTCTTTGGATGCAGCAAAGGTAATGTCGGACAGTTCTTCAAAATCATCGTCTTTTGCAGAGTCTCACGGCGATAAGATATAACTATGTCTTTCCTATGATTATGCAGTCACTTTCCCCGTCGCTATGCCCTGCGATCCATCGCCATGTGGATCGAACGCAGTGTGCAAGGAACGGAACGGAGTTGGTTCCTGCAGCTGTATGTCCGATTACACAGGAGATCCTTATGAGGGATGCAGGCCAGAGTGCGTGCAGAACTCAGACTGTATCCGTGTAAAGGCTTGCATTAATAATAAGTGCACAGATCCTTGTGTAGGAGCTTGCGGACTGAACGCTCAGTGTCAGGTGTTTAATCACCAGCCCTCTTGTACCTGCCACTCCGGATATACAGGGGATCCTCTAAAATCCTGCCACCTATCACCAGGTAGGTCAGCCGTACCAACTGTCACAGTAAATGGGAGAGAGGGAGTTCGATCGTGATCGTGCTATTGTTCGAATGAGAATCTCACTAGTTCTATTTGTAGCATCTGCACCGCCGGATAATCCTTGTCAGCCGTCACCGTGCGGCCCCTATAGCAACTGCCGCGTTTTCGACGGACACGCCGTGTGTTCTTGTCAAGCGGAATACGTTGGTAGCCCACCGTCGTGTCGTCCTGAGTGTGTTATAAGCGCCGATTGTGCTCAAAATGCGGCGTGTATTGAACAAAGATGCAAAGATCCATGTGTCGGTACATGCGGCCAAAATGCCGACTGTCAAGTTATAAATCACAATCCGGTTTGTAGTTGCTCATCTGGATATACGGGCGATCCTTTCTTCGGCTGCATAAAGGAGAGTGAGTATTGTCTATTGATCCGCGCTGTTGCCAGAAGTTGAAGAGATAATTTCCTTGTTTATGCGTTTGTCTCTTTACAGTGGTAAAGACGCCCGAACCGCAACCCAGCAGTGATCCTTGCACACTTTCGCCCTGCGGTCCCAATTCTAAATGTCGTGTGATCGATGGTTTTCCGGCGTGCTCGTGCCTACCAAACTATATTGGTCGAGCACCCAATTGTCGTCCAGAATGCGTGATAAACGAGGGTTGTCCCGGAAACCTTGCGTGTCAGAACGAGCGGTGTGTGGATCCTTGTCCTGGCAGTTGCGGTGTTAACACATACTGTAACGTTATCAAGCACAATCCTGTCTGTATTTGTAATATCGGATACACTGGGGACCCGTTCACCGAGTGCACTCTTATAGCTGAAGGTACCATTCCCTTCCTTCTTCTACTCGTTTGTATTAGAAAGAATATTGGCCTTTATCGCGGTAAATTTAACGCGCCGTGATATTCGTTACGAATTTATTTTCAGAGCCTACGACGACAGTGCAACCTCAGACACCGTGCAACCCCTCTCCGTGTGGAGCGAATGCGGTATGCAACGAACGAAACGGCGTAGGATCTTGCGCGTGTTTGCCGGAATATATTGGCGATCCGTACACCGGTTGCAGACCTGAATGTGTGACAAATTCCGACTGTGACCGCGGCAAGGCATGTTTAAACAACAAATGTGTGGATCCCTGCCCAGGTAAATGTGGGCAGGGTGCGATCTGCCGAGTGGTGAACCACACGCCGGCTTGTTCCTGCTTGCCAGGGTATACAGGAGATCCGTTCAGTGGATGCAGTGCGGAAATGGTCGGACCATTCCCTCCTCCATTTGACCCGTGCGAGCCATCGCCTTGTGGACCCAATAGTGCTTGCCGCACGCAAAATGGCCATGCTGTATGCTTGTGCCAGCCGGGATTTGTGGGCATACCACCAACCTGCAGGCCAGAGTGCATCGTCAGTTCCGAGTGTCCGCAAAATAGGGCTTGCATCGAGAATAAATGCATCGACCCATGTCCCGGCGCCTGTGGGCAAAATGCTAAATGCCTAACCGTTGGTCACAATCCGGTTTGCAGCTGCAGAGATGGCCACACCGGAGATCCGTTTGTTAAGTGCATTAAGGCGATTGAACCAAAAGTGCCGTCACACACGGATCCCTGTCAGCCCAATCCCTGTGGACCAAACTCCCAGTGTAAGGCAGTGGGTTGGCAGGCGGCTTGTTCCTGCCTGCCGAATCTTATTGGACAACCACCAAACTGCAGGCCCGAATGCGTCGATGACTCTGAGTGTGTCAGCACAATGACCTGTGTTGATCAAAAATGCAAACATCCTTGTCCGGGTGCGTGTGGAGAGTTAGCTAGATGTACAGTTGTCAACCACGTACCTGTCTGTTCCTGCCCGGAAGGATACGAGGGCAATCCTGCTATTCGTTGCCTTCTTTCGTCCGTACCGAGTAAGCCTCCCTTTTCAGTCACCCGACTCGGTAAGACTTCTTAAGTGTACCAACGCGTCTTGTATGTCTATTCAGCAACGGATCGCAACATGGCAAATCCCTGCTTGCCAAATCCATGCGGACCAAAGGCACAGTGTCGTGAAAGGAATGGAGCTGGCGCTTGCTACTGCCCACCAGATTTTGTTGGTAACGCGTACGACAGCGAGGTCGGATGTCGTCGAGAGTGCGAATCGAACGAAGATTGTGCTCCACAACTGGCTTGCGTTGGATTTAAGTGCTCAGATCCTTGCCCAAATACCTGTGGCACACGATCTGTATGCAATGTGCATAAGCACGTGCCTGTTTGTTCTTGTCCATCAGGATACACGGGGAATCCGTTTTACGCCTGCGAAGTCGAGGAAACTACAAGTATGCTAAAACGCATCACGCTTGCGAGATTACCATATTTTGTACAATAAACAAATTATAGCAAACCTTTTGGTTCCTCTTCTTGTCATTTTTCAGGAATGCCGCCCGTGGATCCATGCTATCCATCGCCATGCGGGCCTTACAGCAAGTGCCGTGCGGTGAACGATCAAGCGGTCTGCACATGCCTGCCAGATTATAGTGGGCTTCCACCCTCCTGTAGACCGCAGTGCCTCGTCAATGCTGAATGTCCGCCTCACCTGGCTTGCGTGAACAAAAAGTGCGCAGATCCCTGCGCGAATAGCTGTGGACTGAGGGCGCAATGTACGACGAAGAATCACAATCCGATTTGTAGTTGTCCCGTTGGGTTTAGCGGAGACCCTTTTACTCGGTGCTTTCCACAGGGTAAGTGTAATCAACCCTCATGTACAAATTTCTGATTGCTCTTGCATATCCACCCTTTTTCTCACCTTTCAGTTGTTGCTGATATCCCTCCTGCGGAACGACCACCATCTTGCACTCCATCGCCTTGCGGCCCAAATTCGCTCTGTCAAATTATCTCTGGAACACCGGCTTGCTCTTGCCTTCCGAATTACATTGGAGTACCTCCAGAGTGTCGGCCGGAATGTATTCTGAGTTCCGAGTGCAAGGGACACCTTGCGTGCATTAACCACAAATGCCAGGATCCATGTCCTGGCTCTTGCGGGGTCAACGCCCGATGCTATGTGCTGAATCACATACCGATTTGCACTTGCATGGACGATTTCACCGGAGATCCTTTTGCGCAGTGCGTTCCTGCTCCATCAAGTAAGACATCAGAGATCTTGAACGAATTCAAACATTAATCTCTTCGATCCACTAATCTGGCTGGTGATTGCTGATACATTCTAATCCTCGCAGTTACACCGCCACCGCTGATACCCAGCGACCCATGCAGCCCGTCGCCTTGCGGACCCAACGCGCTGTGTAAGAATGGAGATTGTGAGTGTCCAGAAGAATATACAGGAAACCCGTACGAGGCCTGTCGACCTGAATGTCTTCTCAATTCCGAATGTCCACGAGACAAGATCTGCTCGAGGAACCGTTGTAAGGATCCCTGCCCCGGTACATGTGGATTGAATGCAGAGTGCGATGTTGTCAATCACATTCCCGTATGCTCTTGCCCAACCGGACACGTCGGCGATCCATTCATCAATTGTCGAATCCAAGATAGAGGTACGAATCAGCGCCGTCATCTTGCGACGTTTTACGCACGATTTATCTAACTCTGCATGGGCTCGGGTTTTAGTGCCATCCGAACAGAGGGACCCGTGCTCGCCAGTCTCACCCTGCGGTCCAAACAGTCAGTGCCGTAATATCGATAATCATGCCGTCTGCTCTTGTCTCCCGGGTTATCTCGGTGCACCACCTACCTGTAGACCCGAGTGCGTTGTTAGCTCTGAGTGTCCGCCGACTTTAGCCTGTGTCTACAAAAAGTGCACGGATCCGTGCCTGGGTTCTTGTGGTTTGAATGCAAGATGTGAAGTTATCAATCATTCGCCGATATGTAGTTGCCTACCTGGTCAGACAGGAGACCCTTTTAAAAGCTGCTACGAACCAACGACAGGTAAGTTAGTTCTATTACTTTGAGGTATCGTTCATCGGTGAATTACTGTGTGTAACATCTCGATGTTAGTTCCAGTGATGCATAAAGATACTGAAGATCCCTGTGATCCATCGCCGTGCGGGCCCAACGCACAGTGTCGGAACAGCAATGGTTACCCATCTTGCACCTGCCTGCCCACGTACGTAGGTGTGCCGCCGGCTTGTCGACCCGAGTGCTTGATCAATCCCGATTGCCCTGCAAAGGCGGCTTGCGTAAACTCCAGATGTACGGATCCTTGCCCAGGGTCATGCGCAGAGAAAGCTGAGTGCATCGTCGTTAATCACGCGGTTACGTGTTCCTGTTCACCGGGATATACGGGAAATCCGTTTGTACAATGTGTCGTGGAAGGTAAGTGATTTGGAGCTCGGTGTTTGAAACTTGAACTCGTTTTTGGTGCGCGGAATCCATTGTATTTTAATTCTGTTTAAATCATTGACTGGCTTATAAAATTGTAGAGGAAATCATCACTCCTTGCGAGCCCTCGCCGTGTGGGCCCAATGCCGTTTGCGAGCAGCATGACAAGGTTGGCGCTTGTATTTGCATTGACGGTTATCACGGGAATCCATATGAAGGCTGCCAGCCGGAGTGCATTCTCAGCTCGGATTGCCCTACAAATCGGGCCTGCGTGCGTAACAAGTGTGAGGACCCCTGCCCTGGTGTCTGTGGCGTGCGCGCGCAGTGCTCCGTAATTAATCACATTCCTACTTGCACATGCGAGCCCGGACATGTTGGGGACCCGTTCACAGTTTGCAACGTACCAATCGAGAGTGCTACTGAGCCCTCGGTTAATGAACCCTGTTCACCGTCACCTTGTGGCCCGAATAGCGAATGTCGAGTTGTCAACGAGCAGGCTGTTTGCACCTGTCAGGATTTGTTCGTCGGGATACCGCCAAATTGCAAGCCCGAGTGTGTCGTAAACTCGGAATGTTCACAGAATAGGGCATGCTATCGCTACAAATGCACCGATCCGTGTCCTGGGACATGTGGTTTGGGCGCCAGCTGTAGAGTTATAAACCACAACCCTCTTTGCAGCTGTCCGCATCCGTTAACGGGCGATCCATTTTCGCGATGTTACGAGCCGATCTGTAAGTATCAACTACGCGAGACACTCCGTGGTTTGTTTTGTATTGCCAGTGCGGTGTCTCGACGTGGGTGTTTTTCAGATGTACCAGCACCTCCTGGAGATCCCTGCCTGCCGAGTCCTTGCGGCTTGTATGCAGAGTGCAGAGTCGTGAACGGACAAGCCGCGTGCACATGTTCTAAGAATTACATTGGTTCACCACCTAATTGTCGGCCAGAGTGCGTAGTCAATACAGATTGCGCGTCCAGCCAGGCATGTATCTCGGAGAAGTGTAGGGATCCATGCGTAGGATCCTGTGGTGAAAATGCTGATTGCCGCGTTCAAAACCACATACCCGTGTGTCTATGTCGGCCCGACTACACAGGAGACCCCTTCACCCTCTGCTCGAGGATCATAGGTACATACATCATTGATCTATTTTTCTCCTAGTCCCTAACGCTTTCTTCGCAAGCACTGTGCGCTACAAAGTTCTTATCTTTTCATGAAAAGAACAACCGCAAACGCCGAAGGATCTGTGCAATCCATCACCCTGCGGTCCAAACGCTGAGTGCAACGCCGGTGTATGCTCCTGTCTGCCGGACTACTCGGGCAATCCTTACACATACTGCCGTCCGGAGTGTACCACCAATTCCGAGTGCCCACGCGCGAAAGCATGTATCAACCAACGCTGCGTTGATCCGTGCGCGAACACTTGTGGCAGCGGAGCCCATTGTGATGTCGTTAACCACATTCCTATGTGCAGCTGTCCTCAGGGCACCACTGGCGATCCTTTCTCTCTTTGTCGGCCACACCTGGAGGACGGTACGCTAAGAATAATCCGATTCTTGTTCCTTTACCATCGAATTTGGGCTATTCTCATATTTGTTCTCTTGTAGACACGATAGGACAACCTTGCACTCCATCACCATGCGGACCGAATAGTATTTGTCGAGTGGTTGACAATCACGCGGTCTGTTCTTGTCAACCTCGTTTTGTTGGAAATCCGCCAGCCTGTAGACCAGAGTGCGTGACAAGCGCCGAATGTCCACTGACTGAGGCTTGCCTAGAAAACAAGTGCCGGGATCCGTGTCCTGGAGCTTGTGGTTTAAATTCCAGATGCCAAGTGGTTAATCATAATCCCATATGCAGTTGTTACGAAGGAAACACCGGCGATCCGTTTACTAGATGTTATCCGCAACCCAGTAAGTTTTCTAAGTGACATATATAATTCGGTTGATCGCACGGGCGATTTGGAAATCCGGACTTTGAACGATTTATCAAAATGTGACACAAATTTGTTGCAGAACCGTTGCCAACACCAACTCAAAATCCGTGTGTTCCGTCTCCTTGTGGCCCGAATGCTGAGTGCCAGGTCAGAGGGGCCAACCCCGCCTGTTCGTGTGCCAAGAACTATGTTGGCCTACCGCCTAACTGTCGACCCGAGTGTACCATTAATCCCGAGTGTCCGCCGCATTTGGCGTGTTTGCGACAAAAGTGCCGCGATCCATGTGTCGGTGTGTGCGGTTTAAACGCGGAGTGTTCGGTCGTAAATCATCATGCGGTGTGTGCCTGCAAATCCGGCTACACCGGTAACCCGTTTAGTTCCTGCGAAGTGCTCAGCAAAGGTGAGTACTTTACGAGTTATATCTCCTATTTTCCTTTGCTTCAGCAAGTTGCCGATGACGCATCTTAGGATGCCGTTGCCACATGTACGTTCCCCCTGACAGTAGCGCGCGTGTCGCTCTAACTTTATTTACCCAACTGAACGCATGCACTTTGCTAAAAGTCCTTGAAGGAGGAAACGTGCAAGGGAGGCTTAGAGAAGACTCAGATCTTTATCAAAGTCCTGTCTGGCGCGGTTAATGTAGACACAGATCTGCTTCCTGCACAATTAACGTTTTTTGCCTGCTTATGAGTAAATCATACTCAACGAAGTTTGGGCAAATATGCTGTATTGTTTTGCGGGCTTGAAGTTCTTGCTCGATATATAATCGGCTTCAAGCACAGTTTCCTTTTCCATCAGATATATACTTAAGCACGGACCAGAGACCGTGTGAGCCCTCCCCCTGTGGCACCAACGCGATTTGCCATGACAACAATGGCGTCGGCGCGTGTTCCTGTTTACCAGAATATATTGGCGACCCATACGAGGGGTGCAGGCCCGAATGTACCCAAAATTCCGACTGTGCCATCACGATGATCTGCATGCGCCACAAGTGCAGAGACCCCTGCCCAGGAACCTGCGGTTTTCGCGCCCAATGCGAAACAATCAATCACCTGCCGGTCTGTACTTGTAACGACGGTTACACTGGCAATCCCTTCAGCCATTGCATCTCGATCATGTTAGACCGTAAGCCACATTTCCGTATGTACCGGATAAGACCTCAAATTTGTATGTTATACGCTACTTTAACTCCATTTAGCCAAGCCCATTGCACCGTGTAGCCCCTCACCCTGCGGACCTAACAGCCTGTGTCGAGACGTAGATGGTCATGCCGTGTGCAGTTGCGTCGCGGACTTTATAGGAGTCCCGCCTAATTGTCGACCTGAATGCGTGCTAAATAGCGAATGTCCTTCGGATATGGCATGCGTTAATCAGAAGTGCGCATCACCCTGTCCGGATCCGTGCGGTATTAATACCCGATGTAAAGTGATTAACCACAGCCCGATCTGCATCTGTGATCTTGGTTACACGGGGGATCCGTTTACGATATGTTTCCCTGCTCCACGTAAGGGCTTCTTTCTTTCTTTCGATCCCAAATCGCGTTTCAATTTTTTCCGCTTTGTGCATTTACGGTCAACCGCACAAGGTGCAAACGGAAGTGAGTAGATGCTATGTCTAATTTCACTTCCAGTAGTCTCGGATAATGAATACCCACTGGTGCCCAAGGATTCTTGCGTTCCATCTCCTTGCGGTGCGTATGCTAAGTGCAGGAACGTTGGCGGTTCGGCATCCTGTTCCTGCGCAGAAGGATACCTCGGAGCTCCTCCTAATTGTCATCCAGAATGTCGCGTCAACTCCGACTGTGCCATGAGTCTTGTTTGCAGCAATGAAAAGTGTCGAGATCCCTGCTTAGGTTCCTGTGCTGCCACTTCCACATGTACCGTGTATAATCACTTACCCGTATGCCAGTGTTCTGAAGGATATACCGGTGATCCGTTTACAAACTGCCATCCAGTAGCAATAATACCAAGTACGATCGAGATTACGCATAACTGGACTATGGACATTCCAACATTGTAAGAGTCAAATCTTTTCGTAGCACAACCCACGTACGACGACCCCTGTGATCCCACACCTTGCGGTGCAAATGCTCGTTGTGAAGTGGGCGTTTGTACCTGTCTACAGGATTATCACGGTGACCCATACATAGGGTGTCGGCCCGAATGCGTTTTTAATACAGACTGCCCACACAATCGAGCCTGTCTGCGGAACAAATGCATAGATCCTTGTCCCGGAACATGCGGCGACAATGCCTTGTGTTCCGTTTATGGCCACGTGCCGATGTGCAGTTGTCCCGCAGGAATGACTGGTAACGCGTTTGTGTCCTGTCTTCCGTTCAAAGGTACGCTGATTACCGTAAACGGTAGCCTTTTCCTGGAGTGACCGTGAAAACAAATTGTCAACTTGGTAATGCCGTTGCCGCTGATCTACCCTAAAAGTTTTTATCATCGTAATAGATCCCTTCTTGTTAAACCCCTGTCATCCAACGCCGTGCGGACCCAACAGCGAGTGCCGTGAGATAAACGGCCAGGCAGTTTGTAGCTGCGTAAAAGGATATATTGGTAGTCCACCAACGTGCCGACCGGAGTGTGTAGTCAGCACCGATTGCCCCCAGAATGAAGCTTGCAGCAATCAGAAATGCTCGGATCCGTGCCCCGGAACATGTGGATTAGGTGCTAAGTGCGCTGTCGTTAATCATAATCCTGTCTGTAGTTGTCCATTGCGGCATACCGGAGATCCGTTTATACAGTGCATACCTATCGGTAAGCCATCGTTTTAAAATTGATCTCTCGCATTCTCGTTTAGCTGTTCATTCCTGATTTCGTTGGTATGCAATCCGATTATTTTAGTGGAGGAACCGGCGATAGACCCGTGTCGTCCATCGCCCTGTGGACCTAATTCACAGTGCCAGATAAATGGTGATATATATTCTTGCTCGTGCCTGCCCGAATTTTCCGGTAAACCGCCTCACTGCAGACCAGAGTGTGTCGCTAACGGCGAGTGTCCTGGTCAACTGGCTTGTATAAATCAAAAGTGCAAAGACCCGTGCGTAGGTTCTTGCGGTGCAAATGCCATATGCCATGTCGTCAGTCATACCCCCATGTGTGCTTGCGAGAATGGGTACACCGGAGACCCATTCACGCAGTGTGTCTACAAGGAACGTAAGTAAAGCACGGTAGGATGACTGCGAGACAAGCTTAACGAATTTCTTTACAGCGCTGCCCCCTGTTTCACACGTGGATCCCTGCAATCCGACTCCCTGTGGCCCTAACGCCCTGTGCAGAGAACTGAATGGTGCTGCGTCGTGTGTCTGTTTGCCTGATTATATGGGTAATCCGTACGAAGGATGTCGGCCAGAATGCGTTCTGAACTCGGACTGTCCGGCTAATCGGGCCTGCGTAAACGCAAAGTGTATAAATCCTTGCCCAGGAGCGTGCGGTCGTAACGCAGAATGTCACGTTCTTGACCATTTGCCTGTTTGCACCTGCTATCCAAAACACTCCGGCAACGCATTCGTTTATTGTTCACCCATAACATACGGTATGCGCCGTGAAGTTCTGTACGCGCGTGACATAAGAACACGGATTAGAGGATAACGGGTTTAACATTTTTCCACATTTATTCGTAGATGTTGGTCACGCTATTAGTCGGCCATGCGATCCATCACCGTGCGGTTCGAACAGTCAATGCCGCGTGGTAAACGGACAATCCGTTTGCTCCTGTTTGGCCGACTTTATGGGCAGTCCCCCCGCATGTAGGCCAGAGTGCACAGTTAGTGCTGAGTGCGTCTCCAGATTGGCGTGCGTCGACAAGAAATGTATTGACCCCTGTCTCGGATCTTGCGGTTTGAATACTCGCTGTAACGCGATCAATCACAGAGCTATATGCTCCTGTCTGTCAGACTTCACCGGCGATCCATTCGTTGCGTGTTTCCCGATTCCAAGTAAGTACACTCCAGGATGAGGATAAATTTGTGTAGTTACGACTCACGGTCTGCTCATCTATTACTGCAGAAGACAATATCTCCGGTCCTTACGTCAATCCCTGTGTGCCTTCCCCTTGTGGACCCTATTCGGAGTGCCGCGATATTGGCGGTCAAGCGTCTTGTGCTTGTGCACCCAATTACATCGGAGCACCACCCAATTGTCGTCCTGAATGCACGAGCAATTCCGAATGTCCAAGTGATCGAACATGCATTCAACGAAAATGCCGATACCCATGCGTAGGCCTATGCGGCTTAGGAGCCGAGTGCTCTGTTACAAATCACATACCCATATGTACTTGTCCTACTGGTTACACTGGGGATCCCTTTACTAGATGCGTGCCAAGAATGGGTAAGCGAACGACATTCCGCTTAATGGAGAAAATCAGTTTTTCATTACAACAATGTTGCGCTGTTTTACGGCAGAAAAACCGAGCGAACCTGCGGATCCGTGTTCCGCCTGTGGGTCAAATACGCGATGTGTGCATAGCACTTGCCTCTGTCTCCCGGAATATCGAGGAAATCCCCTTGTTGGTTGCCAGCCAGAGTGTGTTCTGAATTCGGATTGCAGCAAAGATAAAGCTTGTGCGAACAACAAATGCCGGGACCCGTGCGAGGGAACGTGCGGTCGAAACGCAATCTGCACCGTTGTGAATCACATCGCGGTGTGTGTCTGTCCTGCAGGCATGTCCGGTAACGCGTTCGTAGCCTGCACCGCGATAGAAGGTACAATATCAACACACGCGTTTATCAACACACACGATGCCCAATGATGACCATTTTGTATGCAGCACCGGTACCCAAAGACCCTTGCAACCCATCGCCCTGTGGTCCCAACAGCCAGTGTAGGAAGATAAACGGGCAAGCCGTTTGCTCTTGCGTCCCTGGATTCTTCGACAGCCCACCACACTGCAGGCCTGAATGTGTCCTCAGCTCCGATTGTCCGGCTAATTTGGCTTGTAACAATCAGAAATGCGTGGACCCCTGTCCCGGAACCTGTGGCATTGCTGCTGTGTGTATCGTAGTAAACCATAATCCTGTTTGTAGTTGTCCGTCGGAGATGACCGGAGACCCTTTCACGATGTGTGTTCTAAAACGACGTGAGTAAGACGATCACAAGTGTACGGCAGTATTTTACCTGTTCTGATGTGACCTGCCACGATTACGCGAGTTCGAACACTTTTTACCTTTGCCGACAGATGAGGAGCCTTCAAATGTCGATCTTTGTAATCCATCACCCTGCGGCCCGTACAGCCAATGTCGAGTCGTGAACGAGGCGCCCTCGTGTTCTTGTCTACCTGAGGTTACGGGCCGGCCGCCCAACTGTAGGCCTGAATGTATTAGCAACGGTGAGTGCTCTACGCACCTGGCCTGTATCGGTCAAAAGTGCCGTGATCCTTGCCCCGGTTCGTGCGGCGACAATTCCGAGTGCCGGGTAATAAGTCACACACCCATGTGCGTTTGCACACCTGGATACATCGGGGACCCATTCGTGCGCTGTGTTCCGGATAAAGGTACTTTAGATCCTCGCATCGCAGACTGTCCCAAAGCTCAAACGATCCTTTTGCTTTTGGCAGCTATACATGTAACCGCAAAACCTACACCATGCATACCCTCCCCTTGCGGATCGAATGCAGAGTGTAAGGAACTCATGGGCGCTGGATCCTGTGCCTGCCTGCCAGGCTACATCGGTAACCCTTACGATGGTTGTCGACCCGAGTGCGTTGGTAACTCGGATTGCATGGCAGACAGAGCTTGTATTCGATCGAAGTGCCGTGATCCGTGTCCAGGTTTCTGCGGTTATAGCGCCGTGTGTCAGGTCGTGAATCACACACCGCTATGTACTTGTCAACCTGGATACACCGGTGACCCATTCGTCGGATGTAATATTATGCGGGAGCCGCGTAAGTGATCATATTTTAGTCATTCGGTGGCACAAGCGCGCAACTCGAGACGTTACTACGTATTTGTCCATCGTTTCGGATCTTTTCAGCGGAACTTTCCGATCCATGCAATCCCTCGCCTTGTGGACCAAACGGCCAGTGTCGAGCGATTAACGGTCAGGCCACATGTTCTTGCTTACCTGATTTCTTGGGACAACCACCGGCTTGTCGACCAGAGTGTACCGCTAGCTCTGATTGTACCGCGAATCGCGCTTGCAAAAATCTCAAATGCGTTGACCCTTGCCCCGGTGTATGCGGTATCAACGCAAGATGTGAGGCTATCAACCACAGTCCGATTTGTAGCTGTAACGTAGGATTTACGGGTGATCCGTTCGTAAGATGCTTTAAAGTTGCACGTAAGTACGCTCTCAGGGATTCGTTTGTTAGTAGATTCCACTTCATTGCATTATCAGGTGCACGATTCGATTAATAAGACAAAAAAATCCGGCATCATAGCTATACCGCCGATGATATCGAATCCATGCATTCCTTCGCCCTGCGGCCCGTTTTCCATTTGCCGTGAGGCTGGTAATACCGGACTGGCTACATGCGCCTGCATGGAGAATTATATCGGTACACCGCCGAACTGCCGTCCTGAATGTACTGTTGATTCTGAGTGCGGTAGCAACGAAGCTTGCTTAAGGCAGAAGTGCGTAGACCCGTGTCCAGGATCTTGCGGCGTTGGAGCTCGGTGTCACGTACTTGATCACGTTGCAGTTTGCAGTTGCCCAGGAGGCTACACGGGAGATCCATTTTCTCACTGTTCTCTCGAGCCAACCCGTAAGCTATCATTGCACCCTAAAAATAACTCTCCTAACGTTCACGCGTTATGTTTACCTTCACAGCCCCTGCATTACCCCAAGATGCCTGCCACCCCTCGCCTTGTGGGCCGAACGCTGTCTGTCGTAACGGTACCTGCTCATGCTTACCAAACTACCGTGACGATACTCGTTATGGTTGTCGGCCGGAATGCGTGCAAAATCCTGATTGCTCACCGGATAGAGCGTGTTCTCATAACAAGTGCATCGACCCGTGTTTAGGAACGTGCGGACAAAATGCAGAATGCGTGGTAATAAATCACACTCCCATGTGCAGCTGTGCGGAAGGAAATTCCGGTAACGCATTTGTCGCGTGTTACCCACTCGCAGGTAAGCGAGGATATTTCGTAGATTGTGACTGGTATTCGAGGGTCACTATTACTTATAGATCCGGTGAATGTTGAACCATGTAATCCGTCGCCTTGCGGGCCAAACAGTCGGTGTCAGGACTACAATGGGCATGCGGTTTGTTCATGCGCTCCTGATTTTGTTGGAAATCCACCGGCCTGTCGTCCTGAGTGCATTGTCAACACCGATTGTCCGCTAAACGAAGCGTGTGTTAATACCAAGTGTGCCAATCCCTGCCTCGGTGCATGTGGTGTAGGCGCAAGATGCCAAGTGATAAACCACAATCCGATATGTAGCTGTCCCGCAGCCCTTACCGGCGACCCCTTCCTCCGTTGTATATCCATACGTAGGTGTATTTTCAGTAATTTAGTCGTCAAATGACTCGCTGAAAATTTGACTAGCTTTTACCAAATCTCTCCTTAAAGCCGAGGCCCCGATAGAACCGAAAAACCCATGTCAGCCATCTCCGTGTGGTCCAAATGCTCAGTGTCGTGTGGTAAATGGTGCACCATCTTGTTCCTGCAACGCAGAGTACATAGGCACGCCACCTAACTGCAGAGCTGAATGCGTCAGTAAGACCGAATGTGGCAGTCATTTAACGTGCATCAACCGGAGATGTCGGGATCCTTGCCCAAACTCTTGTGGCGTTAATTCCGACTGTCACGTCGTTAATCATGTCCCCACCTGTACTTGCGTGCCTGGGCATACAGGCGATCCGTTTGTCGAGTGTACCGCCATACGACGTAAGTATTCTTCCTACGGCAGACGTGCAGACGATCATGATTCCCTCCCTGAACTACAAGTCTTCTACTTCAATTAGCCGGCGGCATGATTCCATACCACCCGTGCGTTTCGTCGCCATGCGGCGCCAACGCCGTGTGCGAAGAACAGGATGGCGTTAGCTCATGTTCCTGCTTGCCGCGATATATCGGTAATCCCTACGATGGCTGTCGCCCCGAATGCACCATTCCCTCGGACTGTCCCGCGTATCTGACCTGTATTGGATTAAAGTGTCAAGATCCCTGCTCTGGATTTTGTGGGTCAAACAGTAACTGCCAAGTGGTGAATAGTTTACCAGTGTGCAGTTGCATCTCACAGTATACTGGTGATCCATATGTAGGCTGTACTTTCCTCCTTTTACCACCACGTAAGTGAAACGATGTGTGCGCTAAATTCGATGATTCTTTATACAAGTATTACAAAGGTACACGTATTGTCCTGTAGCGAAAGATGAGGAGCGTGACCCGTGCGAACCGTCACCTTGCGGGCCCAATAGCCGCTGTCAGGCCACTGATGGACACGCGGTTTGCTCTTGTTTGCCTCAATACAGGGGTGCTCCGCCCGATTGTAGGCCCGAATGCATCGTAAGCACGGAATGTAGTTCAGGTCTCGCTTGTATAAACAAAAAATGTGCCAATCCCTGTGTCGGTGCCTGTGGGCGTGATGCGCGCTGTAAAGTAATACATCACAGTCCCGTATGCAGTTGCCCTGCGCCCCTGACGGGCGATCCTTTCATCGAGTGTTTCCGGCCACGTAAGATAGTAGAACGTCTTAAGATTCGTGTCACCTAATTCAGAAAAGCTCACATCTCGTGAATGTTCCGCAGCGTTCGTCCCGGAACATACGAATATCAAGGATCCTTGCATACCCTCTCCCTGTGGATCAAACGCTCTCTGTAGGGCGGTGGGTGAGAGCCCGGCGTGTAGCTGCATCGAGGATTACGTAGGCGTGCCCCCCAATTGTCGTCCTGAGTGTTCTCTAGACGCGGACTGCCGTGCTGACAAGGCCTGCATGAGAAAGAAGTGTAGAGATCCCTGCCCTGGATCCTGTGGTTTCGGGGCCCACTGTTCCGTCGTGAATCACACGCCCGTTTGTACGTGTCTCGAAGGACATACTGGAGATCCCTTTGTCAGCTGTTATCCCGCCCCGGCACCACGTAAGGACGGTCAACAAAATAATTTCGACACCAAATCTTTGATAAGATTCCAGTTCACGGTTGCATTTTAGCCCCGGCAGACCCCTGTTATCCATCTCCCTGCGGACCGAATGCACAGTGTAATGCTGGAGTTTGTGGTTGCAATCCCGGCTATTTCGGAGACCCATACACAGGTTGCCGTCCTGAATGTGTTATCAACAACGATTGTCCGCGACACCGCGCTTGCATCAATACCAAGTGTAGAGATCCGTGTGTTGAAACTTGTGGCGTTGATGCGATATGCAACGTTGTAGATCATCTGCCTATGTGCAGTTGCCCGAGGAACATGACTGGAAATCCCTTTATCCAATGTACCTCTATACAAGGTTGGTATTCTTAGAAGCATACTCTACGAAGACTCATTGCAGAGCAGCTGGGTATATAAAATTCTTTTGGAAACACAGAAATTCTACCCGCTGAGCCCTGCGAGCCGTCCCCGTGCGGGCCAAACAGTCATTGTCGTTCCTCGAATGGGCAACCTGTTTGCGCTTGTATCGTGGGCTTCAGGGGTACCCCGCCGTCCTGCAGGCCGGAATGCATTGTTAGTTCGGACTGCGCGCCTAACAAGGCGTGCGATAATCAAAAATGTATCGATCCGTGCTCGGGTGCTTGTGGCGTTTGGGCCCGATGCTCCGTCGTGAATCACAATCCCATCTGTAGCTGTCCGGAAAAGTATACGGGCGATCCTTTCGTACGATGCACGCAGCAATGTAAGCATTTGGTGTGCTTATTTTTTCATGAGAGCAGCTTACCACTGTACGGATGTCGCTTTGTTCGTTTACTCCAATATTTTTTTTCATAGCACTAGAAGCTGAGCTTCCATCGGAGAATCCCTGCCAGCCATCACCGTGCGGGCCAGGCGCGGTGTGCCAAGTGGCAAACAACGCGCCTTCCTGCTCCTGTCTTCCTGAATTTGTGGGAATTCCACCATTCTGTAAACCTGAGTGCATTAGCAATAGCGAGTGCCCGGCGCATTTTGCTTGTGTTAACCGCAAGTGCGTAGATCCCTGCCCAGGTTCATGTGGCAAGAATGCCAAATGTAGAACTGTCAGCCATACTCCCATATGTTCTTGCGCCATTGGCTTTACCGGAGATCCTTTCATGCAGTGCAATTTGGAAATGCGTAAGCTTTATTACTTATCCCTGTATCCCTTTTTTCTCTGCTATCTATCGGCGATCTTTTCGTTGTTATTCTTATTTCACAGTCTATATCGGACATATCTTGATTACAGCTCAGGAATATCCAGTAAAACTTGACCCATGCCAACCTTCACCGTGTGGCGCGAACACAGTTTGTCGCGAGTCGTTCGGTGTAGCATCCTGCACTTGTCAGTTCGAATTTTACGGGAACCCGTACGAAGGTTGTCGACCCGAGTGTGTTATTAACTCCGATTGTCGGCCAAGCCGCGCTTGTGTACGGAACAAGTGCCGAGACCCGTGTCCGGGAACTTGCGGAATTAATGCGCTCTGTCAGTCGATAGGCCACGTCCCAATTTGTAGTTGCCAATCAGGATATACCGGCAATCCGTTCGAATACTGCGATGTTCTTCAGAGTATTCGTGAGTTACAATCTTAAGGCAAAATATCCGTTGATTTACGCATGCTGCTACGTCAGATAAGCAAGCATATCATTCTTGTAGCCCCTCCAAGCGTTACTGATCCCTGCAATCCGTCACCATGCGGGTCTAATTCGCAATGCCGCAGCGTTAATGGAAAGGCGCGTTGCTCTTGCTTGCCCAATTACATTGGAAGTTCACCAGAATGTAGGCCGGAGTGCGTCCTTTCCTCCGAATGTCCGTCAAGCCGTGCGTGTATCAATCGGCAGTGCGCTGATCCCTGTCCCGGTGTGTGCGGTATAAACGCTCGATGCCAGACCTTCCACCATAGTCCTATTTGTAGCTGTGCATCGGATCAAACGGGAGATCCGTTCGTCAAATGCTTCGACGTTCCTCGTAAGTTTAACTGCGTTCATATAATAAATATTTGAACGTATTATTCTATTAAACTGGGGAGATATCTTCCATGTTTCGCAAATTTTTTCAGCGGAGACTCCGCTGTTACCGGTTGGAGATCCGTGCTCGCAAAACCCTTGCGGGCCCTTCTCCAATTGCGTGGTCAGAGGGGAATATTCATCCTGTTCTTGCCTCCAAAACTACATCGGTACACCTCCCTACTGCCGGCCCGAATGTTCGATAAACTCCGACTGTATTAGTGATCAAGCCTGTGTACGAGAAAAATGCAGGGATCCCTGTCCGGGTTCCTGCGGAACCAACGCGTTGTGCAAGGTCATCAATCACACTCCAAGTTGCTTTTGCCCCCACGGTTACGCAGGCGATCCCTTCGTCGGCTGTTACAAAGCGGAGATACGTAAGATTCCATCGTTCCGTTTAGCTTTCTAGGTACCCAACCTGTAATCATTGTATCTACCAAAACGAAACGCATTTGTTAAAAAATGTAGCACCTCCATCCATACCGGGAGATCTTTGTAGCAAGGTGCGTTGCGGCACAAACGCAGTTTGTCGCAACGGTGAGTGCTCTTGCGTTGGCGAATACCAAGGTAATCCTTATCGAGAGTGCAGGCCGCAGTGCGTGCAAAACGCTGACTGCCCGTACAATGAGGCCTGTTTGAACAACAAATGCACGAATCCTTGCGAAGGTATTTGTGGTGATAACGCAAAGTGCGCGGTCATAAATCACATTCCCACGTGTAGCTGCGACCGTAATTATGTGGGCGATCCTTTTACCGCCTGCAAACTCGAAAAACGTGAGTTTGTACCTGTAATACCCTTTACCATCAGTATTACATTCATTTTAGAATCTGGTTGTTTTATCGCGATTTACCGGTTTCTTCGTTAACAGCACGCGTGAAACCATGCGAACCATCGCCCTGCGGACCAAATAGTGTTTGTCGTGAATTTGGTAAGCAAGCTTCGTGTTCCTGCCTTCCCGGTTACGTCGGGATACCACCAAGCTGTAGACCTGAGTGCATCGTTAGCTCCGATTGCGAGCAAAACAAATCTTGCATTAGGGCAAAGTGTCAGAACCCGTGTGAGAACTCCTGCGGCCTAGGCGCGATCTGTATCGTGCGTAATCATAACCCCATCTGTAGTTGCCCGCCAAGCTACACTGGCGACCCGTTCGTTAGTTGCTTCCCTACGAGTAAGTATCAGAAGCAATGCTCTATCAACTTTACTGGCATGCCCTTACAAAACATAGCAATGCGTTCTGCTCGATTCCCAGAAGTGTCTCAGGACGAACCGATTGAGGACATCTGCGACCCATCTCCTTGCGGCCCGAATTCCCGGTGTACCCCGTCGTCCAGCAATACACCCTCCTGTAGCTGTTTGCCCACCTTTATGGGAAACCCTCCAAATTGTAGACCTGAATGTTATGAAAACGGCGACTGCCCAACCCATCGGGTGTGCGTTAAGCAAAAGTGTACAGACCCCTGCATTGGGGCGTGTGGCACTAATGCTCTGTGCCGAGTAGTACTCCACCAAATGCGATGCTACTGTCCTGAGGGATATGGTGGAGATCCGTTTGCTCTGTGTTCTCCTATTTTAAGTAAGGAAAATTCCATTACAATTGCGTCCCCACTGAAATCCCCGACTTGTTTCGCGTTTCAGATTTCAGCCAAATCTGTAAATACTGTACATATTTATTGAAAATATGTAAAAAGTTGCATGTGAACACGGAATCACATCGTTTTTGGTGTGCTTGCTTGTTGCACTTCTGTATCACTTTTGCAAGGATTTTAATGCTTTGTATACTCCAGCTGTGGGCAAAGGTGAAAAAAATTGATGTGACTTGTTTCGTTTCAGCCACTCCTGCGCCAACTATACCGCTGGGACCCTGCAGTGCTTCGCCTTGTGGGGTCAACGCTCACTGTCGCGTGCGATTCGACATTGCACTTTGCGAGTGTATCCCGGGTTACGAGGGTAATCCGTATGAAGGCTGTGGGCCCGAATGTCTTGTAAATTCCGATTGCCCAAAATCGCAAGCGTGCGTAAGGACAAGATGCCAGGATCCTTGTCCTGGTACTTGTGGAGTCGGAGCCACCTGCACTGTGTCTAATCACATTCCCATTTGTTCCTGCCCTGCGTTGACTGTTGGAGATGCGTTTACGCTGTGTCGACCGGGTGAAGATGGTAAATATATGTGTACAATGAGAAATGACAATTCCGTTCAGAATTGACTGAGTTGCATTCTCGATATTTCGGCGGAGTAAAAATGCTTTTGTCTATTCTTGCAGAAATGATAGAGAAAGATCCTTGTCATCCATCCCCATGCGGGCCAAACACTGTGTGCGATAAAATAGGAGGACAGGCTGTTTGCAAATGTATCTCTGATTTTAAAGGTGTACCCTCGAGTGTGACAGGCTGTCATCCAGAGTGCGTTATCAGTTCTGAGTGTACGGGTGACAAGGCATGTATAAACAACAAGTGCACAGATCCATGCTCGCAGAATGTATGCGGCACAAGGGCATTGTGCCACACGATCAACCACAGCCCATTGTGCAGCTGCCCCGTTCCGCTTATTGGCAATCCATTTGAGGAGTGCCATGAAGAGATCGGTAAGTAAAAGTAGATCTTAATACACAACACACCAATGATTTCTGTATACATTTGCTGAAACTAATGTGCGTATATACTTATGCGTATGCCATAGAAGGCGATCCCTGTAGTCCATCGCCGTGCTCCTACAACGGAGAATGCAGAACGCGAAATGGAAATGCAGTTTGCATTTACCCAGAATGCATCATCAACACGGACTGTCCACGAGACAAGGCTTGCTTCTCCCAGAAATGCAGGAATCCCTGCGTCGGATCTTGCGGTGTCAATTCTCTTTGCCAGACCGTGAATCATAAGCCGATTTGCTCGTGTCCAAGCGGGTACGTGGGTGATCCTAGAGTGCAGTGTATAGTGTCAGCAGTGCAAGGTATGTCTAACAAGTGTTCAAGAGAAAGGGAAGCGGTAGCGCCGGTAGCGATTTACAACAATTACCTATTCATAGAACCACGTCCGGAGTGTACTCAAAACTCGGACTGTCCAAACGACAAGACGTGCTTCGATCGTAGATGTACGAATCCTTGTTCACTTGACTTCTGTGGATATAATAGCCGGTGCTATGTTCAGATGCACAGAGCGATTTGCGCATGTGAGGAAGGCTTCACTGGGAATCCCCGGCAGTACTGTCGCGAGAGTGAGCATAAACAACACTCTAGACAATGTTTTAATATGCAAAGCGATATGTAACGATATTTTTTTGTAGTTGGATGTCGAGCTAATAACGAATGTCCGGTTAGTCAGTCCTGCGTCGGGAATGAATGCATAGATACTTGTTCAATCATGCAATGTGGCACCAACGCGATGTGTTCCGCGGATGGTTATCACAGGCCACGATGTTACTGCCCGGATGGTTATCTAGGAAATCCGTATGAAGCATGTGAAAGACCAGAATGTACTAGCGATAACGACTGCCCTTACTTCTCTGCATGCCAAGGTCTTAGGTGCGTTGATCCTTGCAACTGTCCTCCTTCGGCTCGCTGCCAGGTCATTGATCACCGTCCTACTTGCCGATGTCCGCCCGGATTCGTCGGTAATCCCTACGTAGGCTGTCTCATGGGTAAGCGTCGTGTTTTGATTCAGAGAAACGCAAAAGGTAAGCCAGGAAAGAAGAAGTAGATTGAGGGAGAGTACGCGGAATTTTTCAGAACCGCTGGAAATTACTGTTGAGTGCCAAACTGATGGCGATTGTCCAAGTAAGTTCGGTTGCTTCAACAGAGAATGCAAGGATCCGTGTGCGATAATCAAGCCTTGCATTAATGGAGCCAAGTGTTCTGTTGTGGACACGCTGCCTATGAGAACCCTAGTATGCGAGTGCCCTCCCAACTTTGCTGGTGATGCGACAACTCTCTGTATACCAGGTAAGCCGTTGATCCACAAATGAGAGGGAAAGAAAGGATTGTAATGCGAAATACTACTGTGTTTTTAGCGGAGGGCCAAACAGAACTGAAATGCGAAACAGATTCCGAATGCCAGGCTGGTTTGGCCTGTCTAAATCGTCGCTGTATTGATCCTTGTGCTGTTAATCCATGCGCTCCTAATGCGGAGTGTTACACGGAAAATCATCGACGCGCTTGTCGATGCCTTCCTGGATCGGTGGGCGATCCGTTCATAAATTGTCACAAAGGTAACGCAACCAACGATTCTGTGTAGACGTAAAGCGAGTCGAAGGGGCGTTTGTTTTAGTGGCGATATTTGCGGTTGTTTCAGATACCGCTGTGCTGGCAAAGTGCACATCAAACACGGAGTGCACGTCGAGTCAAGCTTGCATAAATCAATGGTGCCAAGATCCGTGCACATATAGTCAGTGTGGATCGAATGCGATTTGTATGACTCAAAATCATCGTCCGGCGTGTAGTTGTCAACCTGGCTATGCTGGAGATCCTCAGGTGCAGTGTTTCGAGCGTAAGTAACAGTCTTACTCGAATTCTGCAAGAAAAAGGTCTCTATTGCAGTGGTGCACCAATAATGAAAAAACAATCGACAATGCTTTCAGCGAGTTGTAAGAGCGACACTGATTGTCCTTACGATAAGAGTTGTCAAAACGGTAATTGTCTCACCCCGTGCCTTCTCGGCGATGTCTCGTGTGGTCGTGGAGCAGAATGCTCAGTCGTTGTCCACAAAGTTCGATGCACGTGTCCACGAGGCATGCAGGGCGATCCAAGAGTAGCCTGCGTGTCAGCTATTTGTCAGTACAACGAGGATTGCGCTAGCCATGAAACCTGCGACACGTTGAACCGTGTCTGTCGAGACGTTTGTGACGAAGATACTTGCGCGAATGGCGCCACTTGCATCGGAGTGCATCATCAACCAACGTGCGTGTGTCCCTCGGGAACTACGGGCAATCCATTCGTCCAGTGCACCAGTAAGTCACATGTTTCGGATTTTTCTTTTACAAGCAACGAAAGAGCGATGCCCTGCAAGATCCATGTATGACTCAAATTGTTTCAGCTGTACTTCGGCCCGAATGCTCAGAGGACGGCGATTGCCCATTTGATCTGGTTTGCATAGGTGGTAAGTGCCAAGATCCATGCGCGTTTGCGGGTATGTGCATAGGTAAGCAGGAATGCAAGGTGTTGAGCACGGTACCGCTCCGCACCGTGATTTGCCTTTGTCCGCCGAATACCATCACCACTGTTGAGGAACAATGCCGTGATATGAACATGGTTTGGAGCGATGCTGGCTGCCGCCTCGATCAAGATTGCAGCGATGATGAAAGATGCTTAGGGAGTTCCTGTGTCAAATCTTGTCTTACGATTCGCTGTGGACTTAATGCACAATGCAGATCCGCTGCTCACGCCGGTATTTGCCAGTGTGCCTCTGACTTCACTGGTAACCCGTATGTGGAATGCACTAGAAGTACGTTCGTGGAGAGAAAAAATACTTCCTTCGGTCCTGTCATATTGCATTGTAGCTAATATTTACTCTTTGTTTACAGGTCCGCAGACAGATTTAACTCGGATAGAGTGCTATATGAACAGCGAATGTCCGATTGACAAACAGTGTATCAATTCCCTCTGCGTTAACCCGTGCATAGCAGGAAAGCCTTGCGGTAGAAACGCGCTGTGTCATGTGGATCATCACAATGCAATCTGTAGGTGTCCGATTGGCTATGGCGGAGAACCCAATATTGAGTGCATATCCTGTAAGTGTTTCGTACCGATCTTTTACCCACCTTCCTAGTTCTATCAGTAAGCTAAAATCATTACTGTTTCAGCCGACATTGTACCCGAGTGTCAGTTCAACACTGAGTGTAGCGGCAATGCGGCCTGCGTGAATGGTGCGTGTATTAATCCATGCAATTGTGGGCCAAACGCACGATGCAATGTCATAAATCATTACCCATCCTGCTCGTGTCCTCCTGGACATTCTGGAAACCCTCAGCTGGGATGCTTCAAACGTAGGTGGACGACATGAAGGTAGTAGGCGAATCGTTCGAAAATTAAAGAAACATAATCGATTTTTCAGTTGCCTGTGAAACTAACGAAGAGTGCGACCGCGCAGCTGCGTGCTATAACGGACAGTGTGTAAATTCATGTATTCTGGAAAACGGATGTGCCGTTAACGCGGAGTGTTACGGTAGCGATCACCGTTCTATCTGTCGTTGCGCACCAGGGTATTCCGGTAACCCGTGGGTACATTGCGAACGAGTGGAATGCAATATAGATCACGATTGCCCTCAAAGTCTGGCGTGCGATGATGGACGTTGCGTGAATCCCTGCTCGGAAAAATCACCATGTGCTCAAAACGCCATTTGCTATGTGCGGGATCATGTCGCTTCATGTCGGTGTCCAGCAAACCTGCCTGCCGGGAATCCTTTTTCGTATTGCCAGCGACCTAGCGAAGAGTCGGATGGCTCCGAGTGCAAAAATGACATCGATTGTTCGGAAAAATCGGTTTGTATTGCTGGAAAATGCGTTGATCCTTGTCAAGTCATAAGACCTTGCACAAAATACGCACGCTGCGACGTTCTGGACACGGTACCCGTGAGGACCATGACTTGTACCTGCCCAGAAGGATGGACGACGGATGATGAGGGAAGTTGCAAGCCAGGTAAGTAAACCGTCCTTGCGTATAAGCGAGCCTGGTGAATATATATATATATATTTTCACTTCCGTTTTCAGTGCAAATTCCAGAGATTGGATTATGTACGATCAACGACGACTGCGAGGAGCGCGAAGCTTGCGTCGGCAGGCGATGCCGAGATCCGTGCAATTGCGGTAGAAACGCCGTTTGCCGTATCAAAAATCATAAGCCCATTTGCTCATGCGAAGAGGGCTATCAAGGCAATCCAGAAATTGCATGTTTCTCCGTGGAATGTCGAAGTGATGGCGAATGCACGTTAGACAAGGCCTGCAGAAATAAAACTTGTATAAATCCATGTTTGGTTGCCGATGCATGCGGCGAAAATGCGGAGTGCTACACTGAGGATCACAAGACGGAGTGTCGTTGTCGCAAAGGCTATTACGGCAATCCTCTAGACGGGTGCAGGGTCCTCGGATGCTACAGCAATGGTGACTGCCCTGGGGATCATTCATGCGTCAATATGCAGTGCGTCAATCCTTGCGTTCAGGACAATCCCTGTTCTCCGCTTGCCGAGTGCAAGGTCGCGAATCATCTGGCGATATGTCGTTGCCCCGCTCACCACGTGGGGAATCCCTACGTCGGTTGCCAAGCGGTGGTGAGGGCAGAGTGTCGGGAGGATGCCGATTGTCCCAACATCATGGCTTGTTTGAATGAGAGATGTCAAAATCCGTGTACGGCGTTACAACCGTGCAGCGTGCCCTCGGAGTGCCGCGTCTTGCCGACACTTCCGGTACGCACGATGATATGTGTGTGTCCAAACGGTTACGTGAGCGCTGGCAGCGGAACTTGCCGGGCGACCAAGCCAATCCTGGGAATCGAGTGCAGCAGCGACAGCGATTGCCCCTTAGACAAGTCCTGCGTTAACGCTGTGTGCAAGAATCCCTGCGCCTGCGGTCCAAATGCGCAATGCCAGGTTACGAATCATAAGCCGATCTGCTCTTGCAACCCGGGATACGATGGAAATCCTGACGTTACGTGCGTCAAAGGTAAGTTCCCCTTTTTCTCTTTTACTCTTTCGTTCTCCCTTAAGGCTTTCTCTAATGCCATGTTTATCTCTTCACTTAGTCGCCGGTTGCCGTACGGACAGCGAGTGTAGCGGATCGCACGCCTGTGTATGGCGCAATTGCGTGCCAGTTTGTTCCTCTTCGTTGCACTCCTGCGGAAAGCAGGCCGAGTGTGAGGCCACAAATCACGAGGCAATTTGTAGATGCCCACCCGGTTACGGTGGTAATCCACGGGAAGCTTGTACGTTGCTAGGATGCAAGAGCAACAGCGATTGTCCTACAAATAGGGCATGTGTTAACGGTCGCTGCGCCTCGCCGTGTGCCTCGAATCCCTGCAATAGCGAAATGCAGTGTATTGTTTACAACCACGTTGTTGAGTGCAGTTGTCCATCGGGTTATGTTGGTGATGTGGTAACCGGATGTACAAAAGGTAGGGCGCGTTCTCTTAGTGGATCGGCCTTTCTGATTCCCCGCTCCTTTCTATTATCTATATTTGTCGATTGGTGTTTCGCAGTACAATCTCGATGCAGAGCGGACGACGAATGCCCGAGCCAGACGGCGTGTTTCAACGGGGAGTGTTTGAACCCATGTACTAAGATCAAGCCCTGCGGAACGAATGCCGAGTGTAAGGTCCTGGATAGCAAGCCGGTGAGGACAATGATCTGCGAATGCATACCTGGGTATAAGGGAAACGCGGTGTTGCGGTGCGAGAAAGGTAAGCTTACTTGTGATGCGCTGAGAGTTTTGGCTCGAAATACGGATAAGCACGTTTATATCGTCCATTTTTGCGGGTTTTTAGCGGATGCCTGTTCGGCCGCAAAGGGTCAGATCTTGGATGAATACGGGAATTGCGCCTGTCCACCCGGTTTTGGTAAAAACGCGCAACAAATCTGCGTCCCTTGTCGCAGGCAAGCCGGCATGATCGTCAACGAGGAAGGATACTGTGTGTGCGATTTGGAAAATGGCTTAAACGTGGACACGTACGGTCGGTGTGTGTGTCCGACACAGCACGGATATAGATTGGATGCTAACGGACATTGCAAGCCAGGTAAACCTTGTGTCAGAATCTGGTGGTGGCATACTACGATTGCGGTATAACAATAAAACGGTTTGTTCTTCAGACGACAAAAAGGAGGGCCGCACAGATTTCCCTAAACCGGACATGGTTGTGAGCTGCCTGTCGGACGGAGTACAGGTGGAGATTCACTTACAAGATCAGGAATTCGAGGGTGTCCTATACGTAAAAGGACGTAGCAAAGACGAGTCTTGCAGGCGAGCGGTGAATGTGACAGCAGAACCGATGCACAAAACGCAGATAGAATTCAAGGTGGCCTTCGGAAACTGCGGGCTGATACACGTAAACGTAAATATCCATTTCACATCGTTGAACGAATCGGTAATCACGTCGGAGGCGCATGCGGGTTGAGAATTCCCGAATATCAAATTTAACCTACTTTCTTAGGGACAGGCAAGCTTTGTGCTCGTCATCCAGAAGCATCCTCAGTTGATGACCTATCAGGCGCAGGCTTATCACATAAAGTGCATATATCAGACTGGAGAGCAGAATGTGACACTTGGATTCAATGTGTCGATGCTGACGACAGCCGGAACGATAGCCAATACTGGTCCGCCGCCGATCTGTTTGATGAAGATTGTAGCTCAGAATGGAAACGAAATCAACTCGGCCGAGATTGGGGACAATCTAATGTTGCAAGTGGAGGTTCAACCGTCGTGTAAGTACAAGTCAGAAGAAGCATAAAAAAGGGCCGTACATGACTTCGGTCGGTGCGTGTGTCGTGCTAATGGGTATTCCACGTTCATGCAGCCATTTATGGCGGCTTTGCCCGGAATTGCGTGGCGAAGACGATGGAGGATAATCAAGAGAACGAATACATCGTGACGGATGAGAATGGATGTGCAACAGATCCAACAATTTTCGGCGAGTGGGAACAGGAGCCGGAAAGTCAAGCTCTGACGGCCAGTTTCAACGCGTTCAAATTCCCGAGCAGTGACAACATACGGTTCCAGTGTAACATACGCGTGTGCTTCGGACGGTGTCAGCCGGTGAGTAAGGAAGTGACCTTTAACAGGTACATTTGTCAGGATATTTACAAGAAAACGATGAACGATAATTGTAGGTAAACTGTCGAGGATATAATGCCTTCGGACGTCGGCGAAGAGACGTGGATGCTGTGAGAAATGAAACTGGACTTAGTATTACCGATGGCTATGCGGCGGAGGGTCAATTACGCGAAGAGATCACGATCCAGTCAAATTTGATTTTCACCTTAGACAGAAGAGAGGAAAGGTTCACGGCGGATCCAGCGGAAGGTAGGTGTGGAGAAGGTTAGATAAGGATATTTAGAGGAAAAGAAGGATTCGTGTCATTGGAGTGGTTCTGGTTTTCATTTTAGTTCCATCAGCTCAAAGGGCAGAGGACATTTGTGTCTCTATGGTGGGATTTGTTGTTGCCCTGGCTATCACGGCACTGTTGGCGCTTGTTGCAGTGGCCATCGCTGTATCTTGTTGGCTTATGGCATATAGGCGACAGCCAAAAACCGCTGGACCACTACCACATCCACCAGAGTTTCCAAATCCATTGTTCACAACAGAATCGGTGGCCGAGCCATCCCCCGATTATCACTTGTCATAAGTCCTCTAAGATAGCAAAAGTCCCTTAGAATAAGAAGGTGAGTAAATTGAGCAAGAAGTGCGAGCTCGTACTTATTGTAGAATGCATCTCAGACCGTTATTCTCAATCGGTCTGTGCATGCATTTCTAAAAGGCATCTCCTTCAGTGACTAGATCCTCGCTTCCACTTTTTTCCCCGAAGGTCCTGACATCGTCTAGGACATTGTGGTTAGAGACACAGAAACATTCCGGGTTCAGGTTTAGCATATTAAATGTGCAACCACTACTTCCGGTGACGGTTTGCTTTCTTTTTACTCATGTTCATAGAGCAGTACAACTTGAATCTTATTTTTCCTCTGTCCCCCTTAATCGTCGAAGCAGAGTGTCATAGCTTTTATAGTCAGTGGAGGATTTGCTAAAAAGTCAAGGGTCATGGCGTAAAGTCGTGCAATATGTAAATGCCTCGAGCTGGATTCCTTGACAGAAAATCGTAAGCAACTGTACATTAGAGCCAATAAAAAAATCTATGTAATATTTCGCAATTCAAATTTTTCCCCCTATGAATCGTAACAAGTTATTCAATCTATTCTGCAAATGGTATAATTGGTAAATCTAGGGAAGGATTTTTACTGAAAGGATCGTACTTATCTATTCACTAGTGTTCAAAGTAAAAGATGTACAGAGATTCAGGAAGAGCACAATCAAAAAGTGCATAATGGCAGCAGCTTCCATTATAATGTTGTTGTCATAATCAAACGACGTGACAGAGGTATAATCTTTTTCATACTAATGACGACTATACCTAGTCGTCTTTTACTAATGACGACGATATTAGTCGTCGTTTAGTTACCCAATATTTATGTCGGCTGTATACTTGCCATAACTATAGTTATTGGCTTCTTTTTCCAATAATTAACACCTTATTCGTACATAACAGCTTTTTTACCTCATTCTCGTTAATTCTTTCTGTTTTGTTTACGGACCGTTCACCTGTGATTTACATTATGTTATAAAGTATCAAAAATTACACATTTTATGCAGTAAAGTATATGTTGCATCTAGCTAGGCTATGAAGTATTGCCATATTTGCTATTCAATTGTTTGTATAGCACAATCATATTGGCGGAAGACATATCCGTATTGTCTACTACTCGATACCAGATGAAGGAGTGAAAAGTTCTTTCAGGAATATAATAAGGAAACCATAAATATCCTGGCGAAACATTGTAGGAGCATTGAAGACACAAAGCAGTGAAACACTGTCATGAGCAGAGCAAGTAAAGTAAGTATGTTACGAAAGAGAATATATATTGAAGTGCATACTAAAAACTACTCGTGAACCATAGAAGTTAAGGCTTAACCATAGAAGTTAAGAAGTTATCTGCATCTGTGAGTGCAATATTACGCGCATCATTATCGTCACCCAATACCGAGCGCAGAATATTCTTTGAGTCATGATTTTCATTTATTACTGGACGCGATATATTTTGTGTATAATGCAGTTGACTTTTTATTATCATCACGTGCGATAATACTGGGCTAACTGTCACTTGAATGCCGCTGTTGTTTCAACCAGCAGCATAGCTAAAGTCGTGATATAGGCAGATAAATAGAGCGTACTGAATGTCAGATGCACAAAGTGGCACGGAGGTTTCGAAAAATTCCAAAAAGTTAAAAAAGACTACAGGAAAATGATACAATAGTCCAAGGTTAATAACTGAAATAAATTTACTGGATTCATAACGATTTATGGGGCAAACCGTACAGACAGACCCATTCTTTTTTTTTTTTTTTTTCATTTTTCGGCTTCGATTGCAAAGGTCATTTAGCCTAGGACCTACTATTTAAGGTAGATTCCGAACCACCAGGACTCATTAATTTGTTCCAGTACCCCTCAAGGGGGGCAAGGAGAAACTAGATTACGCTCATGGCGGTGTCAGATGACTGGGGTCAATTAGTTCAAATTTATAGACTTTGTGATCGACACGGGCGCTATTTACAAACTGCGCAAAAATGTATAATTATGATTTTTAGAATACATATTGACATATTTAATTGTATTATTCATAGATTTGTGCAAATACAACATTATAGAACATAAAATAAATTATTGCTAGTCCAAGGTGGGATAAAAACGAATTATCTTTTAAAATTGGAAAAATGCCCTTCAAGAAGAAACTTTTGCATTAGAATTATTACAGATAATGATTGCGATTCACTGGGATCCCTTGAATATTCAACGCGTTCAACGTGATTCACTTGAAAGCGTTTATCGCTATACCCTGGAACGCGTTCAACGCCATTCTTTGGGAAGTATTCAACGCGATTTCCTTGAACGCGTTTAACGCGATTCACTGGGAAGTGTTCAACACGATTCCGTTGAACGCGTTGAACAGGATTCACCTGAAAGTGTTTATTGCTATTCCCTGGAACGCGTTCAACGCCATTCTTTGGGAAGTATTCAACGCGATTTCCTTGAACGCGTTTAACGCGATTCACTGGGAAGTGTTCAACACGATTCCGTTGAACGCGTTCAACAGGATTCACCTGAAAGTGTTTATTGCTATTCCCTGGAACGCGTTCAACGCCATTCACTGGGAAGTGTTCGACGCAATTCACTTGAAAGCGGTTATCGCTATTCTCTAGGACGCGTTCAACACCATTGTCATGGATTATCCGCGACTGTCGAAGTTAAGTCGCGGTTTCGTGTCTTCCCGATTTATTCACCGAGATTTTAAGATAAAGCTAATTACGGTTTCGTGTCTACGCAACACTCCCCTGGGGTGAGGCGGATTAACTAACACGTTGGGCGAAGTTTTTAAGAGATTCGGTGAATTCCTTTACAAAATCACGGTAAGGATGAGGATATTCGGCACAGGAATCAGGAGCAGGAGTAGCAGGTTGAAAAGGGTGTTCGATATCGACGACTCTTTCTTTGGCAGTATAGGCTTTTATTCTTTTCTCTGATTTACTATAAAAGTTCTTAACTTTTGAGTTCCGTTCGTTGCGTATTTTACGTTTGAACTGTTTACTCATCAAATCGATCGATCGGTTGGGGTCTGCCAATACGCAAATTTAATGCGCTTCGAGCTTTCCGAAAACGATTTAGATCGGGACGAATCGTGGTCTTCGACGATTTGCCAATAGGCAAATGAATGCGTCTTGGATCCTCCGTCTAAGCCCCCAATTAATAAAAATTGAAGATGCGGGTTGAAAATCTCAGACAATCCTGAACTTTTGATCGCAAATTTAATGCACGTAATGATCGCTCAGGGTGTCTTAGGATTCTCCATCCCTCAGATTCTTCACACCACCGATACGCAAATTTAATGCGCCTCAAATGTTTAAGGAATATCTTGAATTTCGGTGTTACGCGGAGAGAACTCGTAAAGGAATTTTAATGCTAAGTTGACTCTTACTTATGCTTGGATCAGGAAGATCGAGAAAAACTCAGAGAAAATACGTCCGTCCGAATTGAAATTTTATTAATGATTGAGCCGCGCGTCCTGAAGGTTTCCCGTATATATACTGTTGGAAAACTACCCCTTCCGAACGGAAAAATGCAGGGCATGACGAAGTCCTACAAGTGCATCTATGGCATGTGCGTTAGATTTTCTCTATCTGAGGGTCCTAAAGTCCTGGACGTTGACAATGAATAGACGCATTTGAGGACTCTCGGAGCCTCTTGTCGTCCTCCGCTATAAAATTGCAATTTTATGAGTTTAGACTTTTGGGCGCCTGGTTTCTTTAACTTTCGTTTATGGGAATTTCTAAAGATTCCTATGTCTTTCCCTCTTACTGTCGTAAACCTAAAATTTGGGTCACTAGCATGCAGATGTTACATTCCGTTCTGGTTTGTTTCTTGATCTCCCTTTTCAATAAGCGTAGGACCGGTGTACGTCACACCATTCACTGGGAAGTGTTCGACGCGATTCCCTTGAACTTCAATGCAATGTATACATCATTTATAACAATTTCTTTAAATTTTGTAATAAGCATTATCCTTATAAGAGGAATCCTATATAGACATATACACACACATCCGTGCACCGTCTGTTTTTGCCTTTCCTTCCTCCTACACCGTGTGACGTACACCGACCCTATGCTTATCGAAGGAGGAAAGAGACCAAGCGAAAAAAGAAACGAAACAGCCAGAGAACGCGCGAGAACGTTCGACGGGCCCAGAATAACCTATCAATAGATACTGTGCAAAGGATTAAGGAACAAAGCCTAGCCGGTGAACCATAGCTATGGGCCACCGGAGTCCTACGCGCCAAATACCCTTGTCTGTAGATAACGGGCAGCCGCTGAA